>OVBJ01001254.1:0-31107 GCA_900406535.1 Noccaea bulbosa
TGAACCCAAAATTAAGCTTTTGATCAAAATCAAGTTTAACTTCAATATAACCTGCGGTTCGAACGCCACTTTCTTCTCGACCCACTCGTAAGCCGCTTCGACCTCTTCTCTCTCCCAACCAGCTTCCGCCACGTATTCATCTTCCGCACGTGAGAAGAATCCCGCGTTTAGCACCGTTCCTCCACCGAGCACGCGCGCGCGGGAGTTGAAAACGCCGTCTTCGGAGATGAAAAGCTGCGACCATGAGTTTGGCGTTGTGTTCAAGAGTGTGCTTGCGAAGTTTCCGATGTCTGTGGCCGTCGGGTTGTCGTAAGGGGATCCACCGCGTTCGAGAACTAAAACGGTAGCGTTTTGAGAGAGCGTTGCGGCTAGTGCACATCCTGCGGTTCCTCCTCCGATAATTAAGTAGTCGAAGTAAGATAGATTTGGTGCTGATGTTGCATCTTTCATAAAACCATAATACGCAGCTTTACAACAACAACAACAACAACAACAAAAAAAAAAAAAACGGAATTAGTAAGTATTCTAGGAAAGTAAGGAATAGCCTAAATTGAATTGAATGATAAACAGTAAGTGTACCTTCACCGGAACAACAGGAACCATGGAAGATGAGTACTACGACGAGAATACAATGACATAATCGGAAAAAATGAAATTCCATTTATATACAATGTACGATTAATATATTTTGTTATTTATCTTTTTGGACAAACAAAAAAGGACTAGGTTTTTGCTCTTTCTATAAAAGATGAAGATGAGCTTTTTGAGCAGTACTTTATATTAAGTTTATATAAAGAGAACCATCTCTCACGGTTAGGCAAAGTCTTATTCGATGGTGGCTTCAGCGTCGTTTTATTTATAACCTGGTAGTTGTGTGGCACATAAAATGGGCCATAAAAAGTGAAGAGACTGCAAAGAATCCTTAATTTAAGAAGACGTCAAGTAATATAGAAAAGTCATGATGAATTACAAATCTACACCGGTCAATGATATGCAGCTTGATGAGAATGACAAAGTGGGGAATCACGTTGATGTTGAGCAATATGTAGAAGTGGAGTGCTCGAGATCAGCCTCATGATGTGTACTATGTAAACTCTGTTCCACCGGTCTGGCTTCCCGACCCGGCTTAAGAACTTAGGCTGTTGACCAAAAAAAAAAAAAAAAAAAAAAAANAAGAATTACAAATCTACAACTTTTTAATACTGATTTCAACAAATATATATGTAACATCATACAAACCAATCCGGTTATAGACTTATAGTTAATTAGTTTCAAATCTGAAAAATGTCTTTGAATGGACCCTAGGTTCTTCAAGGCTTTTAAGTGAACAAGATGCTTTCCTCAAAGTGTCACAGAAGAAGGTATGTCGCTTATCAGCTACAATTCATGGTTACAAAGCGTGTAATCGGTTTCCAGTGGCGTTTGCTCTGTTCTGTACTACTTTTGGTTTGTACTCTGATTTTGATTATTCACAACTTTTGGATAATTAAAATTAAGACGTTGTAAAGAAAACAATAATACAAAAGAAACTCCCAACCTACTCAGAAATGTGAGATTAGTTGGAAGGACACATAGCTTTTTTAAAGTTTTTTTTTTTTTATTTGCTCTCGTTAAAACCTAAACAGAGTTCTTCTGCATCACAGTATAGATTGATCTCAACGATCTCTGATGACACCACAGCACCTATCAAGATCATACCCAATGTGTTTGAGACTTATGAGCTTTCGTTCTTGAGCTCACCACAGTCTTCAATCACAACACGTTCGGAGGTAGCTCCCGTGTCAGAACCAACATTCTCCATCTCCTTAACCACATCGTACCCATCAACAACCTTCCCGAACACCACATGTTTCCCGTCAAGCCACGAAGTCTTGGCAGTGCAGATGAAGAACTGAGACCCATTCGTGTGAGGACCTGAATTAGCCATAGACAAAATCCCCGGACCGGTATGCTTCAGCTTGAAGTTCTCGTCCTCGAACTTGGCACCGTGAATCGACTCTCCTCCGGTTCCATTCCCACGTGTGAAATCTCCGCCTTGGCACATGAATCCTGGGATTATACGGTGAAAGGCTGAGCCTTTGTAGTGCAATGCCTTGCCTGCTTTCCCAATCCCGTTCTCTCCCGTGCACAGAGCTCTGAAGTTGTTTGCTGTTTTCGGTGTTACATCTGCAAACAGCTCCATCACAACACGACCCTTCTTCATGTTTCCGATCAATATGTCGAAGAACACTTTCGGGTTTGCCATTTTGTCCTCTGGTTTCACCTAAATCTCCTATTCCTGCAAAAACCTCAGATATGGAATCTGAAATCAGTAACTCATCAAGACGCGTCTTATCAATCCTTAATTGCAAATATGATTCTTAAGAGACAAAGGTTAAAACCTAAACAACGATTCTTAATCCTATATGATTCAATGCAAGCAAATAAGGACTCCATTATTCAGAGCTGAGCCATTCAGATTTATCTACAAATGCTAAAAATATAAAACCGAGATCGAAATGTCCAACCCATTAAAATTGTCGATAAGAAACGAAAAATTCTTATAACACAGAGACTTTTTTCTAAATCTCAAATGGATGGTTTTAAGATTTCGCACAAATATTGAGCTCGCAGGCGATTTAATTATACGTTATCTGCAAGCCTTCGATATGTGCTTTTACGAAATAAGCGAAGCAAAATCATCAAAATATGAAATGAGTTCACTGAAATTAAGTACCTTTGAAGGTGAAATATTGTCTTCTCAACGAGTCTGTAGAATCAACCTTCGAAGACGCTTGTGAACAACTTATAAAGCGGCTCGGTCGATTAAAGGCTTTGGGAGCTAGGGTTTTACTAGGGCTTTAGACAGATTGATGACACGGATCTATGGGTTTTCTCGGTTTTGTCCTTTTAATTCTCGTAATTCGTAATTTGTAATAGACTCATCGAAAAGCCCATAATTTAATTCAAGCCCACTATCGTAACTACAGTCCGAGAAACTCAATTTTGAAATTGATTTACTTTTACTCAGATTTTATTAATTTATTTTACGGTAAACTTGGAGATTTGGTTAAAAAAAAAATATATTAGTTTTTAATATTTTAAATTTTTTATCTTAAGTTTACTCATGTAACTTTAATTTTTTCCACTTAAAATCTACACAAATTCCTCCCAATAACCCCCTCTAAGATTTTATAACTTAAGATAAATCTTATGTTTCATAGACTTGATCGAATAAATACTCAACCAATTGGTAAGATCAATACAACTTTTGATTATTCCGTGCGTAATAGACGATTTGTGTCACTCATCCGCAGCAAAAAGGTCAAACTCGATCCATCCAAAATATGTCTCGCTTGGCCTGCAAGTTTGCCGGTAAGATTTCTCATGTTTGTCTAGATCAAGTTGTACTCACGATCTGAAGTTTTCAGTTGTTTGTTTGTTTGTTTTTTGCTTTTTGTTGCGTAACTGTTTATGCGTTTTACGTTTTATATAACCTCGTAGAGGCTGAGACGGCCGTCTTCTGGGACGTCGACAGTTGCCCTATACCTAGCGGTGTCGATCTTGATACGATTTATAAGAATATAAGAACAGCTCTTGAGAATTATGGTTATCGTGGTAATGTAACAATCAGGGCTTTTGGTGAGAGGAACATGATCCGCGACGACTTTTTCAACGCCGGAATCATGTTCGTACCCGAAGAAGATGAACTTGACAGAGCTGATCAGATTATGGAAGACGTTTATTTGTGGACAATGGATGTCGATCATCGTAGTAAACCATCAAATCTGTTGATAATCTCAGGAGACATCTCAGATGACTTGGCGACTCACGCAGAACGCATTAGCCTTTTGAAATGCCAAAACCACAACGTTCTCATAGCTCAGCCTGAAGAGCCATCAGAAGCCCTACTTTACTATGTAAGTTTTGTGTGGCTTTGGGAAAGCCTATCAGCTGGAGGACCCCCTCATGACCCCTCACAAGTTGACAGTAAGCACCAACACTTGCTTTGGTTTTTGTTTTTGTTTTCTTTCGTTGCTTAATTGCTTAAGGGTTTTTTTGTATAACCTCGCAGCGGTCGTGTTCTGGGACGTGGAGGATTGTCCGGTCGCTAGTGATATCAGACCAAGTGTCATATGTGACAATATTAGATCAGCTCTTAAGAACATGGGTTATCAAGGTCATGTGTCATTCAAAGCTTATGGTCCGCTGGACAAAGTCGACTTTACCCCTCTCGGAGCACATGTTTCAGGACATCTTAGAACCAGTGTGATGTTCAGGGACGTTCTTAGATCCGCAATGAAGAGTGATAGCAAACCATCGAATTTGATGATAATCTCCAGAGACATCTCAGAAGACTCTGCGTACGGGAAGGCATTTCGCTTTTTGAGGTCGCTAAATTACAATGTTCTCCTAGCTCATCCTCAAACTGCACCATCCGGAAATCTACTTGAAACCGTGACTGCACGATGGCTTTGGGAAACCCTATCATGTGGAGGAGCCCCCATCAGCTCACAAGTTGTCTCACAAAGTGTTAGCTCACGCTATGATGTCTCACAAAGTATTGCCACATCCGTCTTTTGGGACGTGGAGGATTGTCCTGTCCCTGATGGTCTCTATCCTCGTTTGATTCGTAGGAAAATCACCTCAGCGCTTAAGGATAATGGTTATACTACTGGTAGAGTGTCATTCACAGCTTATGGTGAGAGGAACAAGGTTCGGGATGACTTCACCTCCGCAGGAATCATGTTCGTACCCGCAGCTGACAAACATGCTAGAGCTACTCGGATCTTTGATGATGTTTTAACGTGGGCTAAAAAGCGACGTGAACCATCAAATGTGATGACAATCGTCTCCAGCGACATCTCACAAGACTCTGCGTTCGTCGTGGCTTTTGACCTTTTGAGGTCGCTAAATCACAATGTTCTCATAGCTCAGCCTCAAAGCTCATCCGGAGAGTTACCTATAACTGTCGCTGCACAATGGCTTTGGGAAACCCTATCAGCTGGTGGACCCCCTACCCTCTGGAGGATCCCCTAGGGAACATCATAAATGTTGACAATACTTCTAGTTCTAGTAGCTGACTGATGTAGTGTTCAACAACAAATTTATGTCTTATATATATTGTTTCCCTTTATCTAGTTTATATTAATCTCGATCAACATTCCTATATTGGATCTGTGCAAAGAAAAGTAAAGGATCTGCTCCTGCACAAGAACAACTTTTAGATTCAATTTTCAGTTGTTTTGAAATCTTATATAATTATTAAAGAAATTATCAATTTGATTCCTTTACTTTCTAAACCGAAAAACTTTTAAAAACTTCAAAATCCGCACCAAAATATAACCATTCATACAACAACTCTCTAATCAAATTCAACTCTAATCCTTGTTGGAGAGGATGAAATTTTGTGTTTACGGACGCCACGAAGACTTCAAGCCAACAAGGAATTTGCCTCTGTACACATTCGTTGACCATCGGAGAGATAAAAGAATAGGGTTTAGCTTCTTCATCATTTCAACGGTGTCTTGCACCACAAGGTACCCTCCTGGTCTAACTATTCTGTCTATTTCCACTACCACCTCCAATAATTCACACCTGCCAAAATCAAAAACCAATAAACGTGTAGTTTTGCTGCAGATTCAAAACCCAAGCTTGCAGTCCAGTCCAAGAATCGCAAAAGTTTACCTTTGAGAAAGATTGGCGAGAAGGAAACTAGAGTGCAAGAGATCATATGATCTTGGGTATGTGTTGAAAGACTCACACCAATCATGGTAAATACCGATTAAACCTCTATTGAAAATCATCGATAACGTGTCTTCACCTTGCACAGGAACCACATTCATCACCCAGAGAGGTCTGTTTATAAGAGCAGCCGCAAATCTGAAACCAATATAAAGAACAATAGGTAAGAAATACAAGAAATAATATGAAACCAATATAAAGAACAATAGGTAAGAAATACAAGAAATAATATTTTCTGAAGTAATTAAATTTGAAGAATTGTCTCACCCTCCATAACCAGCATTCATGTCCATCACATTGTGAATCCTTGTCCAGTTTATACCTAAACCGTTAAGATAGATCTCTGATACGGTTCCAGACCAGATTCTTGTGTCTTCACTGTAACTCTCTTCACTGCTCTGTTCTGTTAACCTTTCAGGCCAACGAGACGGCCATTTTCTGGTTGGACCGACCGGTACTTTCGGTATACAGCTAAGCAGAGGAGTGTACCTATGATTCGAAACAGAGTATTGGTTAAGAGACACCAAAACTCTGTTTTTGTAGAAATGAAAAGAGAATGAAATGTCATTTACCATGAACTGTTTTTCGTTGTTTCTTCTTCGTTGCAGAGAGGAGGATCATCGTTTTTACGCGATTCATAGCATGAATCTGAGTCTGGCTTCTGGTAAATCACGAATCCAACTTTTGTAAACCGAGTTCTAGCCACAACTTTCCAGCACATTGATGTAGTCAACGACTCCATTGCTACAAGAGAAAAAAAAATCACAAAAACAGAACATTCATAAATTTCCTCTGTTTGTTAGTTGAACATAATCAGGAGAAGGTAGTTAGTTAATCACTAACTTTTCCAAACATTGCGATGCGCTTCGTCGTGTTGATAAACCGGTGTAGCTGACCAAACAAAAAACCCTCCAGGCCTTAGAATCCGGTTAAGTTCCAAAAGCGGTCTACCACCTGCAACAACAACACATATTTCCATTAACAAAGCATGAGACTTTTTTCTGAAAAATCCAATCATAACCGAAGAATCAGATTTGTATCAAACCGTATCCGTGCCAATGGACTCTGCATCTAGCGCAATGGATAACGTCGTAAGCATTATCAGGAAAAGGGAGTTTCTGAGTTCCAATAACAGCTAGAGTAGCTGGAATCCCGCGTTCTAACGCGAATTGAATCTGAGCTTCGTGTTCGTCTTTAGGAGCAAATGACATTGTGATCACATTTTTGTCTAGTAAAGTCCCGCCAAAGCTAGCCACACCACAACCAACATCTAGCACCACTCTTACTTTCTTCCCCCATTCAAGAACAGGTAACGTCTGTCGAAAGAAATAACCGTAAAATCAAGAAATGAGGAAACCAGTCAATGAAAAATTGAACCGGTGTTGTTTACGTATGTATCTGTACCTTCTGTATGAAGTTGATGTAGTGAATAACGCCGTCTTTGAATTGAGTACCACCTCCAGGGAAGACGAAGAAAGGTCCTGATTTACGAACCCAATTCTGATCTTTCTTGTATTCTACAAGCTTCAAGTGAGGAACATTATCATACCAAATCTGAAAGAAAAAGAAGAAAAGCAGAACAATCACAAACCTTCAATTGCAGGTGCTAATCAACGAACAAGAATCAAGAAAACCTGTTTGTTTGCTTGTTTTTTTTTTTGTCAAGAAACAAAGAAAAGATCTTACCGAAAAAATAGAAACGAGTCTCTCACCATGTCCCTGCTCTGAGGCCAAGGAAGAGGAACCTTGTAGCGTTTTGGTAAAGGCACGAGACATTTCGGTGCAGGCTCAGGGCAATGCCTCTCTCTGTTCTCCATGTTTCTCTTCGACTTGAGCTTCTTGATGGCCTTTGTGTTATCTAAACACGGCATGTAATCTGGACTCTCGCATCTCTTCCAATCCACTTCCAAACTCACATTCCATCCTTCGAGCCGATCCAACTCCAAGCCTTGATCGACCGGACCATCATTAACCCGTGATTCCCGAGGCAGTGAAGAGTCCAATTCCGAACCTTGATCGATCGGATGATCGTTAACCGGCGAATCCTGAGGAGGAGGTGGAGAGTTATTGGTGGGACTCGGGGTTGGTGGCGTGAAAGTGGGGATGTCGGAGAGAGAAGATCGACGGAGATAAGAGAGGGACAAGTAAGGAAAGAGATCGATTGTGTCATTTGTTAAGAGGAGGATTGTGACTGATACGAGCAAGATTGAGAGAACACAGAGGCCTGAGAATTTTCGACTTTTGAAGATGTTCATCGTCGTTCTTTCTTCCGCTTCTACACAACAGAGAGACTCTGATCGATCTTGAGAGCCAAAGAGGAAGTTTTGTGTTTATGAGTAAAGAGCTAAAAATAGAAAACAAGACTGGCAAATAAATATTGTGACATGTGTCATGCTATTAGTAGCTACGACATGATGTGAGATATGGAAATTGGAAAGTAATCTCATATCTTTATGAAGCCATGATTTGTATAATCTTTTTTGGATGTGCAAGTTAGTGGATGATAATCTTTAAGGAGTAAAAAAACAAAAAAATGCAAGTCCGAAGAGGTTTTTCTGAAATATCTCTCAAGTGGTGTAATTTGTCTACACCGTAAACCGGAAATGTTTCTTTATTATTCCGGTTTACTTTTGTGTGTTCAGTGTATTTTCCAAAGTTGCAACTTGCCAGTTGCCACACATCGCTTTTGTGTGTTCATCAGGCCCCACTTCTTTTATCTCTACAAACGCAGAATCATGATCACACCTGAAGAGATAGTAGAGATTTAAGAAACAGATTACTGCTACAAAGAAATTATACAATGACACATCTCATACTCAAAACATCTCAAAAGTTAACCTAAAAATGCATGACCACACCTGTGATACAAATTGTCTTGTTCAACAAAATCACTCATCACAAGCTGAATATTCTATGGATAATACGGTCTAAGAACTCAAAGCCCATATGCAGATTCAAAATGAGAAAGGAAAAAATAAACGCCCACCGTGGGGCTCGAACCCACGACCACAAGGTTAAGAGCCTTGCGCTCTACCAACTGAGCTAGACGGGCTTGATGACTGATTGATCCATTATATATTATTCTACCAAATATCCAATAATTATATTCCATGAGTTTCTGTTTTGGTTTTGTTTATTTTGGTTTCCACTTACCACAAAGAAACGAGAGGTCGGAGGATATAATACTTGATGAAAATCGGGCTTTTGTTTTCGGAAGACAAGTTCCTGCCGATTAAATGTATCCCTCCATATACATTATCTCATTCTGGTTTCTACCACTGTAAAAACATTCTACGAGGTATAATACTTGACGAGTTTCAACTGGATACCACTTTTTTTTCTTTTCTTGATTAAAGAATTTGATGGTATCAGTTTGTTTACCAAATGGAAGAAATATATGCCAATATAAAACAGTACTACGTATTTGTTTATCTCATTTTCATTAGCTGATTTGAAATGTTATAATGAGCTTATGTAGCTGGCGAACTTGGGACTCTTTTCGGCACATATAATGAAACGGACAAAGCATCATAATATTAATAGTGAAACCAAAATGGAAGTTGACCGAAAGAACAACATAAGCAAATAAAAGATATTTCAAAAAGTCTACCTCACAAGTTATACATCTCACACTTAAAAATATCTCAAAAGCTAACCAAACTGTGAGATTACAGCCAAAAGCGATCACGCAGCAGCAGCTTCCAGAAGCTCCTGATCGAAATGCCATGTTCCTGAAAACATAAACAAAGTCTGAGGCACGAAGTGGACAGATTGAGGTACGTGTTTTTAATTGGCTTTTAAATTGAGAAAAACAAATGGTTACCATGTCCTTTGCCGAGTCTTCTAAGCTGAGAAACATATTCTGAGATTTTCTTAATTGCTTCCACCTGCGAATTTGATGTTATTTTAACTCCATATCTTTGCCACTAACATAGAACGTGACTGTTTTTTAAGTTTACCTGTTCGCTTAGAAACACGCTCTCAACAAAATCTGCCAACTGGACATCATCGTTCTTCGAAGCCACCTGTAGTTCACATTATTCAAATGCAAGTTGTGTTAAGAGACTTGAAAGCCACTTACAACAAACAAGAACTGGATTTCTATGGAGAGATGGTCTTACACTGTGCAAGTTTAGAAGCTTCTCATTGACTAGCTTCTCCAAAGATAGAGCCAGCTCCATGGCTGCAACAACAAAGAACATGAATCACACATTCCAAACCAGAACCAACAATCTCATCGAACTCAACTCTACCAAGTTTCTCCACATTTCATATACGAAGCTGCGGATAGTTTCTACTTGGATTCGTTATCTACAATCTCAGAAATGGGAAAATGAAGCTTACCATACAGAGCATCTCCTTTCTCAAGGTGATCAAACTCAGACTGAGGCATCACCATGGGCTGTAACTTAACCCTCCCACCACGTTTGTTCTGTAGATCACAGAAACCAAAAGTGAAATGGGGTTAGAAAAACTAAGCTCAAATGATAAGGGCAGGGCTAATGAATGAAATCATTGGCCAAGTACCTGATACTCCATCAACAACTCAGCATGTTCTCGTTCTTCCACACTCGAGTCCTTGAAAAACCTGATAGCAACACACCAAACAACCGATTTTCAACACCCAGAACGAATATTATTAGCAAGGGACTGAAATAAACTCCAACGTTTCCAGAAAAACTCACTTGGCAAGACCCTTCAGGGCAACGTTATCGCGATCGAAATAAGCATACAAAGCATGATACACATAAGACACGTTGTATTCCACGCTGCAGCAGAAAAACAACCGACCAAATTCAGATTCATGAGATACCCAAAATCCAATCTCCACAAAGATAAGAGTTCAAGCGAAACTACGCCAATCAACAGATTTACAGCACCAATATGTTTCAATCCATGAAAATAAATCCATAACAGCACCAATACTTCGATCCAATACTAAAAACTTACTTGATCTGCTCATTAACGGCGGCTTCGCACTCTGGGGAGTACATGTGTCGAGCAAGCGAAAACTGCTGACCCGTAGGGACGAGATCGAGCTCCTTCTTCACCTCTTCAAACGGCTCGAAAACGACGCCGCTTACCGTCTGGGTGGTGGTAGCCTTAGAGGCACGGAGAGAGAAGGAGAGGTTTCCGGATTTTCCCGAAGAAACCGGAAGACTCAAGGAGAAATCAGTCGGGGACGAAATGGAAGAGAAGAGAGGAGAGATATCCTTCTTCCCTCCATGGATGCTCAAGAGCGCGAAAGATGGAGCGGCCTTGAGATTGAGAATCATTTTTTCGCTCTTCAGTCTCAGATTTGCAACGAAATGGGAGAGGAGAAGAAAAGGTTATGTGAGGCGACTGGTGGCGGAGAAGGGAGGAAATATAAAGTGAGGTTTTATGGATGATGAGGCTGTGGATTAACGACACGTGGATGGACGAGATTGAGAGTTGGGCTTAGGCGCGTGGAAGGCTTGTGTTACTATTGCTTTGCTGGAAGATATTTATATTTTGCATCGATATTTGCGTTATTTTTGGGCCCTCTTGTTTTTGACGTTTCTTATTTGCCTTTTCAGCTTTTTCTGTGAAAGGAAAGAAGCAGAAGACAATTTTTCTGGGTTATTGAAAAAGGATAAACTCCACAAGTTAAATATTTTCCCTATTTATTATATAAATATTAAATATAAATTTGCTAAATCTGAATTAAACAATGAAAAACTTTTAACATTTTGAGTAGTACTCTTCTAGGCTTCTACAAACCCAAATTTTACTTTCTGCCATTAATTTCTTCACTCATGCTTGAGAAAACAGAGAAGCCAATTTGATGAAAAGAGAAGCATAGCCAGTTTACAGTATTTACAAACACAAAGTGATGATAAAATGTTTTTAAAAAAAAACACAAAACTGAAAGAAAAGAAATAAACTACTTGAAGAATCAAAGAATTGCAAAAAAATCTACCACTACACTCCAGCTACCAAAAATCTCCATCTTTTCTATTGACTTGTGGAAGCAGAAGCTTCAGGAAGATCAATCAACGGCTCAGATGTTGATGCTGTCGTCTCTTCGGGTCTAATCTCTCCGAGTTGTGTCATAACTTGTTGAGCTTCAGGTCTTGTTGATGGAGTCGGATCAACACAATGCAAAGCCAGTTTCAGCGTGTTCAAAATCTCATCACCCATTGTGTTCACATCATTCAACAGCTCCAAATCGAAAACCTCATTAGTCCACTCTTCTTTAACCGCAGTAGCAACCCACTGAGGCAAATCCACACCGTTTAAGGCCTCGCTCGGAGATTTCCCGGTCAAAAGCTCCAATATGATCACGCCGAGGCTATACACATCGGTTTTCGTGTTGGCTTTCTTCAGCTTGGAGAGCTCGGGTGCTCTGTAACCTAACGCGCCAGCTGTTGCAATCACGCTTGATCCTGCTGCTGTTGTCATTAGCCTTGAAAGACCGTAATCCGAGATCTTTGCGTTGATGTTTTCATCCAAAAGTACGTTGCTTGATGTTAGGTTTCCATGGATGAGATTTGCGTGCGTGTGAAGGTAGAACAAGCCACGAGCCATTCCCTTTATTAAACTCATCCTTGTAGGCCAGTTGATATGAACATCTGGTCCTCTTGCTGCAATTTCGAAACATGACAAGATTAGTTCAAACCTTTACACAAAAATGTTAATTTGTTACAAGAAAATGTATCAAACTGTACCATGGAGGAATGTGGCAAGACTTCCTTTGGACATGTAATCGAAGACGACAAGCTTCTCACCCTTGGGACCTAAGTAATAAGCTCTAAGGGCAAGGAGATTCGGATGCCGGATTCTTCCCAATACATTGATCTCGTTCTCGAACTCTTTCTGGCTTTTGGTGATCTTTTCTCTCAGTCTCTTCACAGCAACTTGACTTCCATCTTCAAGGGTAGCTTTGTAAACTGTTCCGTAAGTGCTTTTCCCCATAATCTCTGCTGTTGCACACAAAAGATCATCCGCAGTAAACGCCATTGGCCCATCAAAGTGAACCAGCTTCCCTCCCGTTTCACCTCCAGCTTCAGTTTCTCCTCCTTTCTCGGTCTTTGCGGCTGCTGCAGCTCCGGCTCCAGCCTCTCCGCCCTTGTGTTTGGATTTTTCAGGTTTCTTCCTCAGCAAGCAACAGAGGAGAATAAACACAAGGATAAGCAGAACTATGAGTAGTGCACCGGAAGCAATGAGGAGGATATCTTTGGTACTCAGATTCCTGTGGGATGATTTCCGGCGAGGCGGTTTTAGAGTAGGACATGGCGTCGAAACGCTGTATCCACAAAGCTGTAAGTTTCCCACAAAAGAGGTTGAATTGAACTTTTGGGACAAGAGAGTTGGAACCGGTCCGGATAAGTTGTTGTAAGAGACGTTGAAGAAGCTAAGGCCTTTCAGATCAGAAATCGAAATGGGAATCTCTCCGGTGAGCTTGTTCTGAGACAAATCCAGATGTGTAAGAGAAGAAATGTTCCCTAAAGCTGGAGGAATCTGACCACTAACACTGTTACTACTAATATCCAATGTTCTAAGCTTAGTGAGTTTGCTCAACTCGGAAGGTAGGGTTCCAGTAATCTTGTTATGACTAAGGGAAAAGTCTTGTAGCTGAGTTAACTTGGAGAGTGAAGATGGGAATGGACCATAGACAGAGTTGTGATCAAGAGTTAAGACACGAAGACTAGGAGAAGTGTTGTTATTACCCCAAGTGTTTAAGATTGGACCAGAGAGGTTGTTATGGTCGAGAGCAAGAAACTGAAGAGAAGCAGAACGAGTGAGACTCACTGGGATTTGACCAGAGAGTGAATTGAAGCTGAGATTAAGCCTTAGAAGCTTAGTAGAATCAGCAAGACTCGGCGGAATAACTTCAGAGAGCAAGTTATTGCTTAGATCAAGCGTTTGAAGGAAACGAGAGACACCGAGAGAAGCAGGGATCGAGCCAGAGAGACGGTTGTTGAAAAGCTGGACTCCTCTGAGATTAGGAATGAGTCCTAAAGAGATTGGAATGGAGCCTCCGAGGTTATTGTCATGGAGACTAAGCTTGCGGAGAGCTTGAAGCTGTCCGATTTTCTCAGAGATTCTGCCTCCGAGACTCTTCCATGGAAGTTGAATCACAATGACTTGACCTTGAGCACATTTGATTCCAGCCCAGCCACCGGAGCAAGCCTTGAATCCAGTACCGTTCCAGCTTCTCAAGTGGCCTCTTGGGTCAATGAGCTCTTGCTTAACCGCTTGTAGACCTTGGTAATCAGCTTGTGTGATCACTACACCATCCCAGTCTTGGCTCGAACCAGGAGAGACCAAGAGGAGGAGGAATACGATTAAGTGAAGGAGAAAACGGCTTCGAAGTGAAGCCCGAGGTTGATCAATGACGGTGTTGATCATCAGATTAACAGAGGTGAAACAGAAGAAAGGTTGGTTTTTGGTAATAAAATCCATGGAAGGTGAAGGAGACAGAAGAAGAAGATTAAATGAGACTATTAATTGGTGAGAATTGAAGGTTTGAGGAGGATGGAACAGGGAGAGATTTTGGATTTGAAAGAGTTTTGTAAAGAGAGAGATGGGTTTCGTTGGAAAAGAACACAGCACGTGACCATCTTAGAGAGAGAGAGAATCTTTATGTGATCTTTTATCTTCTAGTGAGAGAGAGAGAGAGAAGAGGAGACAAAGGTCAGGTGATGGCAATAAGAGGTTGGGGGTGGAGCAGAGGCTCTCAGTCTCGCCTAATACTAAATGAGGTCCAACGGCTAGTTCATTTATTGATTGACCTTTTTTTTTCTTATTTAGTTGTGTTTGAACACTTTGTCTTGTTCGTTGGGTCACTCTTGCTCGTGTCATTATGTTTAACTGTTTGATTAGTAAAATATGGAAAAAATCATTGGGAATTTGGAATCACTTTGTTGGCAAGGAATGTAGATTTTATAAAGAAATATATATCTACAAATATTATCTCGGTATATGAGATTCAAAAACTATAATCATTAATCACAATACCACAAAAAATGTTCTGGCTTCTGACGAAGAATGATGATTATAAGTATAACACGTACATTCAAATTTATACTTGTAAGTTCTCTATGTTTTTTTGCAAAAACCTCATAGCTCTTAATTATTTGTGTGTGAGTTTTATATTTAGGATTAGGTATTAGTACTAAGTCCAAATCTGAGAAAGAAGTAAAAGAAAAGAAGAATTAGGATTAGGTATTAATTTACTAAAGTATTGTTCGTCTGAATAAAGAATGAAATCAAAGACAACATTATTCAATTTAATTTATTTTGCGGACCAGCTTTGGTTAATGCGACGGAGCTTACCTATGGACAACCAGCCGCTCCTTCACTTCTGCTGCTAACGGCTATATTTGTGGTCCCACGAGACATAGATCACTAGATCTGATAAGCCCAAGTGTGTAAATAACGAACAAATCCATTTTATTCATGGCTCATTACGAAACTACCCTTCAGAGTGGAATGAATAAAGTATCTACTGTAGCTTAGAAGAAGAAGACACACACGACTTTGAAACTTGAAAGCGAAACTTTTCCCAATAGAAAAACAAAGAAGGGTTGTGCCGTACGAGGTTAATTTGTTGACGTTGATCTATCTTTACTTTTTTTTTTTACTTAAGACAGTTTGCTGATTGGTACGCGTGTACCGTACCCGTTAGATATGCAGCTTTTGAAACTTCAATTTTTAAAAATTCTCTTGTATACTGACATTTATAATGACATTTCATTCCTACGGTTACAGTATGGTTGCAAGAAGACAATTTTAGTAACAATTTTCACTTTAAAACTTGAATGACATGCCATAAATTGTAGCATTATGCTATCACAAGATTTTCTTGTCTCACACAAATATTGCATAAATTTGGAATAATCGAAACAAGCATTGGAATATTTGTAGGGAAAAGTGGATTCTCACTACACCAAACTGCCAAATTTTCAATCGTAGAAATCAAATCCAAGAATTCGCACAAAGTTACGTTGTCACATGATTACTCACATCCCACGTTTCTCATACACAATCATTAAACTCGGACACCAAAGCTAAACCAACAAACTTTGTGAGCAATAAAGTGGGACACCAAACCAACTCACAACCGATAATTCAAACCAATGTTGTTTAATACCAAATTGCTATATCTTCTTTCAAGCCACATAGTAAACACTGGACTTGAACTCAAAACTGAGACACCATGATAGATTGATATCTTGCTGACTAAAATCAAGAATGATCAAAACCAGTATTAGCTCTATCGGCAACTGTAAACACAGACTCAATTTGTTGGATCCGACTTCACAGCAATGTATTTCATATACCTGGATGTAAACCTACTTAGAAAATTAATCCTGGCTATCTGATTAAGGTTCAGAAAAATAAAAGGAAGACAATCTGTTCCACCACAAAACACGAAATATTCTCACTTTGAATACTAAACCGATCAGACCACCAATACAACAGCTATGAATACTAAACCGACCAATGTCAAAAGATTTAATGTGCTTTGACATCGAACATAACACAAATATCAAATAAGAAGATGACACAACAATTTGTTAAGAGAATTTCACAAGCTTTTCTCCATAGAGCTGTTCTCTACTCTCAGTGTCTGGTTACTGTCATTTACAAGCTAAGATGAACCAAAGATCAAGCAATTGGATCATGAATAACTACGTACAAAATCTCCACAGAGATCACCTGAGTAATTCGAGAACACCAAACAGCATTTTGAAACCACTAAGTTTTTCTAGCTGAATGCGTTCACATCACATTATTATGTCACTTTCCTCTCAATCTGCTAAAGAATCCTGAAAGCTAATCGAACTCACAAGAATCACCCCAATTGCATCAAGATCCTTCTTAGTTTTGGTGAAAAATGCGACAGAAAAGAACAAACCGATTTAAGAGAAATGGAATCTTAACACTGAATCTCAGAACAGGAGAACGATTGAGAAAGATCAACTTCAGGTTTTCTACATCTGAAGATAAAAGTATCAAGGCACCGAACAATAAGCAGATAATCGAAAAAGATATTAGTTCTAAATTCAGAAGAGCTTCGTAACGAATCTACATTCAATTCAACAACACCAAACCAGTACGGAGTTACAATCACAACTGTGATTTAAGGTAAGTAATACTCATCTCAAATCCATGTTCGTTTTCCGAGATCTATATCGAATCCAGCTCTTAAACTCTCGCCGCGACGGCGGCAGCAGCCGAATTAGCAGAACCTCCAAGGAAGGAGAGCAATCCAGCGTTGGCAGGCTCTTGCTCGTCCAGGAAGAGATCATCCGGAACCACAAACGCACCGTGTAAGCAAACAATCGCGACGCCAATCATCAGCGCGGAGGTTAAGAGGGACCCGACGCTCGTCATAAACACGACGACAATCGTAGACAGAACGAGAGCGAGGAGGGTCTCTCGGTCAGAGAAAGTGCGGCCGAAGACGACCAGCGGCTGATCTGACGGCCGGAAGAGGTAGAGGAACATCCACCCGCCTAGGAGACCGACGAGTACAAGGAGGGAGAGAGGATGGGAGAAGAGCGAAAAGGCGAGCACGAGGGAGACGATTGCGACGTAGTTAACCTTGAAGTAGGCGAGATTCTTCCTGATCCGGGACAAAGCATCGGTGAGGGATTCAGGTCGCGCCATGGAA
This sequence comes from Noccaea bulbosa, assembly GCA_900406535.1. NCBI lineage: Eukaryota > Viridiplantae > Streptophyta > Magnoliopsida > Brassicales > Brassicaceae > Noccaea > Noccaea bulbosa. Next base: position 17,369 of record OVBJ01001254.1, read on the forward strand.
CTCCGATCGACGAGCTCCGTCCATGGGCGGCGCTGTGACAAGCCATCACGGATCGAGGTGGTGAGGCGTGAGAAGAAGCTACGGAAGGCAGGCGTGTTGATTGGCGGCTGAGATTGAACAGCTTGCTGGTTGGTGACAGGGAGCGTCGGTGGACTTGCCATGGCGGTGGCGCGTGAGATTAGGTGCGGCTGATTTGGCCGAGAGGATTCGATCGAAAAAAGACAAGATTTGCAGAGCTGCTGATCAGAGAGTTTCCGTGTATTTTAGGCCCTTTATCGGCCCAAAACCTGAAGTCACGGGTTCGAATCCTCATTTTGTTTTTTTTTCTCTGGATCGATTTTGTTGATTTTTTAATCAAACCCTAAAAAAACAGTCTCTGACTCACCTTCACGGCTTCACGGCCTTTACTAACGCACGCTCCGGTCTGGTGGTTTGTTCTTCTTCCTCCGTCGATTTCGTATTTCTTCATCTTGATACTCGAACATAGAGTATAACGACGCCATTTAGCACCATGTTTGATGAAAGCAAGTTCGATGTCAATCTCAAGCTGTGGGCTCTTAGAATTCCCCGTGAGCTCTGTAAAAGCGCAACTCGCATACTCAATGGGTACGTTTTTTTCAGCTTAGGAAGTTCATAAATTAGTGACCTTTTTGTTCATTTATTCAAATTATTGCGCAAAGAATCATCTCAGTTTCAAGAATTTGTTTGTTTCCGTTACTCTTTATCTCAAGAATTTGTGACCTTTCAATAAGAAAGTGCAGCAAGCAGTTATCGCAAAGTAGAGAATCAAGTTTGTAGGAATCCTGTAGTGAATTGCCTTTTATTGTGGTTCGTGTTCTTATTGATGAAAGTGAAGTTCCTTGGTTTGATAACTTGTAGATACATGCTCAACATGCCACGGATTAAGCCCATCATTGAAGATCCTGCCTGTGAAAAGACTCGTTTGGTGATATTATCCGAAGCTGTCAAAAATGTTGGTAAGATGTATTCTTTATCTGGGAATGTGTTTAGAAAATGGTGCAAGTGGCAGAATGATTCGTATTAACCATGAATTGTTTTTGTTATAGGACAGATTTGTCGGACATACCCGAGGAAAAACTAAACCAGCTTAAGAAACTAAGTGAAGTTGAAGTAGTTCCTCATTCGGTCACTCTTGGTTATTCCTACTGGAGTGCAGGTAAGGCAACAAATTCGTTAGGAATATTCCTCCCATGAGTTTGTATTTTGGAATTATCAGGACGTTTAGAATATGAGCTATTGGGGAGCTATAGTTATTACAATCTTAGCTATAAAAAAGGGTCCAGTCCATTGGTGGAAAACTTAATTTCTGCAAGCTATCTCTTATGCTCTGTTTGAAATAACCATCTCTTGAACCTTATGTAGAGTTTGTGTACGTAATATTCGAGAGAAGTTTGTCACCATTTCATAGTGGTACCCTGAACTTTGATAGCCCCAATTTTTCTGGTTATTATTACTAAGGATGTGAGAGAATTCAACTCATAGGCTATTGGTTGTCTAGCTGTTTTTGGTTATTTAGGTCCTTATCCATTTTAGGTGATATAAAACCTTCTGATATCGTTATCTTCTCGCAGATCAAATATTGAAGCAGATTTTGCCAGATGGAGTGGATATACCTTCATCTTTTGAAACAATAGGCAAGTATTGAATTTCAGTTTGTTTCCTGAACTTAATAACCTAGCTTATACGAACTCTGTTTGCATGAGCTAGCCATTCTTGTTTTGTGTGTGTGTGCATTTGCTAGTTCTATCTAGTGTGAAATCTTGATTTTTTGGTACATGTGCTGGCTAAGTTTTCAAGCATCCTGAAGATAGCCTCTCTCATGAGAACCAACATCTCTATGCTTATTATGTGCAGGTCATATTGCCCACTTAAATCTACATGACGAGCTCCTTCCATTCAAAGATGTTATAGCAAAGGTTATCTACGATGTAAGTTTTTGGCATTCCTCTCTGGACATCGTTCTTTTGATATCTCTGTGTCATGTCAGCAAAGACATCTGATGCTCTAGTTGATCTTTTTTCTACTCGTAGAAAAATTATCCAAGGATCAAGACAATTGTTAATAAAGTCGGGGCAATCTCTAATGAGTTTCGAGTGCCAAAGTTTGAAGTGTTAGCTGGAGAAAATGGGATGGAAACAGAAGTAAAGCAATATGGGGCAAGATTTAAGCTTGACTACAGCCTGGTTTACTGGAATTCAAGACTGGAGCATGAACACATGCGCCTTTCATCTCTGTTCAAACCTGGAGAAACCGTGTGTGACATGTTTGCTGGTATTGGACCTTTCGCTATTCCAGCAGCACAAAAAGGATGCTTCGTTTATGCAAATGATTTGAATCCAGACAGTGTTCGGTACTTGAAGATTAATGCAAAGTTCAATAACGTTGATGAGTTGATATGTGTGCACAATATGGATGCTCGGATATTTATATCTCAGTTGATGTCGGTCTCAACTTGTGAGGTTAATTTGCAATCAGTTGCTGATGACAAAACAAAAGAAGAAGTCTCAAATGGAGGAGGTAGTTTTTTAAATTTAAACTCAGTATTCTACATTATAGTTGGCACATTTGGTTTTCGCTGGAGAAAAGGGATAATGTTTAACGGTTGGTTTCTCTTTGCTCTCTGCTTAACCATAGGTGAGACTAATGTAGAAGGAAATGGAGTAGGGAAAGACCGGAAGAGTATAGAAGGAAATGCAAATAAGAGGTTGAGACAAACTCTGCTTCCAATTGCAAAGCCATGGGAACATATCGACCATGTTATTATGAACCTTCCAGCTTCTGCCTTGCAGTTTCTCGGTATGCTACCAACGATTATAGATTAGTTGTTTAATATTTTGGGCTATAGCCTTGTCAGCTCAGAAAAATAGTGATTCAATTCACTGGTTGATTGGTTACATCATGTGATAAGAGTTCATCAACTACATGCCACATCATCAATTTAATTAGAACCAGGATCAATAGATATAGGAGATGAATCATGTATTGAGGCTTGTTAGAGTAATGAAAGAGTTTAGGGTTTGTTCTTATCATATTGCTAATGTATATTTTGCTTTGTAATTGTTTTTGCAGATGCTTTCAGTAATGTAATTCAAAGGAGATATTGGAAGGGAACTCTTCCTTTAATCCATTGTTACTGTTTCATTCGTGCAAGCGAAACCACAGAGACAATAATTGCAGTAAGAATCAACCACTCCACTCTCTTCTTCTCTCCCCTTGTAATTGTGTTTCTTCGTTATTGCCTCTTTGTATCAAATATCTGGTGGCATTTTCCTGCATACCTCAGAAATCTAAATTACAGCGTTTGTGATATTGTTAAGGAAGCTGAAACTGCATTGAAGTTCCGTATAGAAGAGCCGGTCTTCCACAAGGTTAGAGATGTTGCGCCAAACAAGGTAAGATAAGTTTCCATTGTTCTTCCCTTTTTTTCTTCTTCCAATATTTTCAAATATAGCTCCTGACTGGATTTGTTTTTTGTACATTGCAGGCCATGTTTTGCCTAAGTTTTAGACTTGCTGAAGCATGCTTGATACAAGAAGCCTAAAAAGACCACCTAGGGGAGAAAGAACCAAAAACATCCGTTGGAATTTTTGTACTATTTGGTTCTGGTTATCACGAAATGTCAAGAATCAGTAGTGAATGAGTCTTGTGTCAAAGATCTTACAAGTTTGAATCAATTCTCGACAAATGATTGAATGGGTTTTTTTTACTCGGAAGTCCTTCGTTTTATTTACCTTTGTACTTTTCAGTATTGCTTCTTGATTCCATGGCGCATGAGCCACTTGGAGAAGAGTTTGAAGGTACTCGAGGGTATTAAGTATTAACAAACGGAAAACAGTATCATGGCAAAAGATTAATGAAGAGGAGTGAAAATTAACAACTTTTTTTTGTCTGACATAACTTTTGTCAATAATTGATACTGCCACAGTTTCCGGTAGATGCGGCGGACGGAGTTACCAAAGAAGGCCGCTCAGGCCAACCGTCATCTTCTTCAACCGATCTTAGCTCAACTAACCCAGTTTTTGTTCGCGTCAGATCAACAAAAAGCTTTTTTCTCCTCTCGAGCTCGCGCCTTGTTCATCTAATGGAGTCCTCTGCAGCTCTCGGATCTCTCGATCGTGAGTTGGTGTTTTGGTAACCGAATCAGGTTTCGATTACAGATCTTGTATGTCTAACTTGTATCAGATTCGTCTCTCGTTTAGCTCGTTGGTATATCTATTACGTGCAAAAAGGCCTCTAAATCGTCTACAACAACCAAAAGTGATGGTGAGTTTATCTTTTCACTATTCTTCTTCATCTCGGAGCCATAATAATTTAGTCATGGTAATTTGATCGCATCTGGATGCAAGTTCAAGATTGCAGCTTATGCTTTTATGATCGTGAATATTGCTTGGTGCCTTCGTTGCTGAACATGGCAATTTTGGTGACATAGAAGTCTTATGTGACAGACGCTGGGAAGAATATGAGCCACTTGTCGTGATAACGGGCCCGGGGTTAGACTAATTGCTTGTGGCACTCCTCTCAAGGTAAGAGTCTTGAAGTTCTATAAATTTTCACAGTTTGCAGTTTGATTTGGGTGTTTGGTTTGATAGTCCAGGTTTATCTCTTGATCCCTTTGATCATGCCTGCTTAATCTCTTAGTTCTCTACTTGTTTTTAGATCCAACGGAATGCTCTTTTTGATTACTGTTGATTTCTACTTGTTTTTCCATGTGATTTATAACTTCGTGTAAATTCAAACACATTTTCGTCTTCTATGATTTTATTATGTTTTATTCAGATTAAAATGGAATAAGACGAAGTGGAGTCTTGCAAGAAGACCTCTTCTTGTGGCATTGGGATGAGTACAAAGCAAAATAAATTAATTACGTTTCGTGTCTTTGTCTTCAAGTTTGTGTCTTGTACAAAATATCATAGTATCTTATAGTAACTTTTGCTTAGAATTATATATTGTATAATGCATGCATATGTAATTTTAAATAGGTAGTATAATTTTTCTAAGTACCCCAACTTCGATTTTTTTAAAGAAAAGGTAGAAGAAGAGTTCAATATCTACTTCCAAATTTATCATCAAAAATTTATTCATACTAACACTACAGTTTGGAGGGCTCTGGACCGGCAGTTATATATCCGTTATGAATATTCACTTCAATTTCCCTAACAAAAATCTGTCAAGAAAAGGATTTTTTTTTTTCGATTTGATTTTAAAATCATCTCTACATCGAAGGTCCCAAACAAATTTTTAAACGAGTGATAAAGTTGACATAAAAAAAAATGAGTGAGAAAATAAAGTTTGACAAAAAAAAAGGAATTCCAAGAATCTCTTGTTGACTTGTTCTTTTAAGGTTTCGCTTTCCTGGTTGTTCAATCAAAAAAAAAAAAAAAAAGTTTCGCTTTCCTAAATTCAAAATACATATCATTCCTAAATTCAAAATACATATCACAAGTTCACAACTAGGAGTTAGTCCGCACAGTTGTGCGGAGATATGAGATGAAAAGTTGTGAGTGAGTCTATAGTTATTTTTTACAGTTATGCGGGGATATATTTCACTTTGTTGAGTTTGGTTTTAACCTATATTGTCTTAGCATATATTAATAATTATATATGCTGCTAGCCTGCTAACATTTTTTTTCTCATTGAATAGTTATTTTTTATCCAAATTAGCAAGAGTTGGGCTAATGATTTTAATCAACAATCAGTTAATTATCTAAATAAAATGTAAAAACAAAAAAATAAATAAAATGTAAAAACAAAAAAAACAAATAATCTTTGTACAATGTATATCGTTGTTGAAAATTTATCTTAGAATCACTTGTTTACCAAATATTTTTAATTAATTTCGTTAAATTACATTATTTTTCTTTCTATCCTTAGAGAAAGTGAAAAAAATTATTCTCGATTGATTAATAGTAAAGAGAAGATTATTGCATCCCGCGATAGACAATTAAAAATTTCTATCCACTGTCGGTTATCTGGAAAAGCATAGAGTTGAGAGGCGGAGCCACGGGAAAGAAAAGAGCCACGGAGAATTTCGGCGGAGCGCCGCCGCCACCACCACCATCTGTAGAGCATCAGCCGATGCATACTTCGACAGATCTCACCAGTCCACGACTATTCGATCCATCAACACCTTCCTCTCTTCTCATAACTTCCCGATCTCACTTCGCGCTCACCCTGTTTCTTCTGTCAAGGATATCTCCGAAACCCTAAAATTCCTTCTCTCCGCCGTCGCTTACCACTGCGATACACTCAAATGGGACGAGGATGTCGTCTTATTCCTCAATTGTCCGTTCAAGTTTACTAAATCTAGTCCCCGAGCTCCCAATACCCCTCACAATTGGCCCAATGTTCTCGCGGTTGTTCACTGGTTGGTCCAGACCGCTCGTTACCGCCAGCATTTATCATCCAATCCCGCCTCCGTCCCCGATGCTAACTCCATGAGCTCCTTCGCGATCCAAAGCTACCGCCACTTCATTCGCGGCGAGGATGATTTGGGTAAAGAACTAGATTCCGATTTCGAGGGTAAATTGGAAGCAGAGAAGGCTAGCGTCGCAGAAACGACTCGACTAACGGTTACCAGTGAATTGGAGGCTAAGCTTGAGGCACTAAGGAAAGGTCCGTCGAAGAAAGAGTCTCTGGAGAATGTTAAAGCCAATCTGGAGAAAGACGTGAACAAGCTGCGAACAATGGTTGTGGGATAGACTGATAAGACTCGAGGAATGGAACAGGTTGTGGAGGAGAAAGAAAAGGAGCTAATAGCTAAGGAACAAGAGATACTTCAAATCTCTGAAGAGAATAAGGAGCTGAAGAAGAACGTGGAGCTTCAGAGTTTCAATGTGAGAGATGTGGAGAGGATGAAAAGGGAGTTGCAAGCTGTGGAAAGAGATGTTACAGAGGCTGAAGGTGCTAGAAATGGTTGGGAGCAGAAAGCTTGGGAGCTCAATTCCCAGATCAGGAATCAGTTTCATCAGATTCAAACACTTGCCATTGATTGTAACCAAGCTCTCAGGAGATTAAAGCTGGATATTCAGTTTGCTGTGAGCGAGAAAGGAGAAGTGGGAAAGGTTTTGGGTGTGGATTACCAATCTGAGGTAAAGCCAGCTCTTTCTTCATTATATGATGCGATCAAAGGAAGCTCAATGGAGAAGGTGGAGACACAGACTGCGGTTCAGTTCAACTGCAGATCAATGAACTCAAAGAAAGGATTAAGCTTGTGAGGAAGGAAGGTCAGGAGTTGGCTACAAAATGTGACTTGGAGGCGGAAACAATACTAGAGGGTGTGAAAACGGAGGCTACGAATCTTGAAGTTGTGGAGAAATAAGCTGCCGAGCTTTTGAAAGGTTCGGATTTTAGATTGCAAGAAGCGGTGAAGCAGAGTGAAGAGGAGGTCAAAGCTTGTGCGGCAAAACTCTTTGCACTTATTGATTCGATATCGAAACATAAAGAGTATATGGACTCGAAGATCTCGGAGATGAAAAATGGTGTTGCTAATACTGCCACTGCTGTTTCAGAGATACATAAAGCCAGCCTCAAGAGGCACTTTGGTAGTACCTAGGGGATTGGATTGGCATTGACTGAGCTAACGCGTGAGTAATATCGTAATCTTAAAATCACTTGTGTGTATACATTAAGCGTTTTAAAATCACTCTCGAAATTGAGGAAAACATTTTGATCTTAGATAGAAATTCTAATTAGTTGTGTGTTGATTGATATGATATTCTGCAGGTGGGAACTGTGAAGCCCGAAGATTCAAGTGCTTCAGCTGGTAATCAAAAGCAACCTCCTCCAGTGGGATCTCAAGGTTATTATTATAGTTGCTTGGTTTTTTATTCTACGGCTCTGACTGTCTCTTCAATCTAAACATTTCATGAGATGTTAGGCTAGATAATTGTGTCTTCGTTGATTAACAGCTAGTGTGAAGATCTAAGCATTTAGGGTACGCTTGTTTTGGCTATTTCAGCCTTGTTAGTTTTCAGCATCATCTTCACATCTGTTGTTTCCCTGAGAAAAAAAGATACAATAAGGCACGTGTCGTATGAGTTTAGATGAGAATCATCCTTTTGCAACTTCATACTTGATACTACATTCTATTAAATCTCTAGTTACTTTCGGTTCCTGACGATATATACCTTGGATAAAATGTTCTTCTGTTTGTGGATGATGAGATCAGATAACTTTTTGACTATGCTAGGCTCCATTGTGGCACAAACCTCACCTGGTGCGTCATCTGTTAGATCCGTCCCCTCAACAAGCACGCAAAAGAAACCTGATCTTCCTGCTAGGCAGGCTACCAGTGTTTCATCACGAGATGATTCTGATGACGATGATCTTGATGGAGACACCGAAACAGCAGATAATGGAGATCCTACTGATGTGAAGCGTGCTAGGAGGTACAAATCTTGATTTTTGTATCTTAGAATCTTTCTGATAATCATTCTGAATCTCGAGGTTGATTCAGTAGCTGGTCATTATTTACCGAGAATCCGCTAGGCGCTCCAGGAGAAGAAAGCAAGAACAAATGAATGAATTTGATACACAGGTTCTGTGTCTTGTAATTGTTGCTCAAATACATGTACGTCTCACTAGATTTCTTTCTTGCCCTTCAGCAGCCTTTCAGTGATTATTAGGAAAAAGTTATTACGATTCGTGGGTAGGCCAATTAAGAGTTGAGCACTCAACTTTACTTAGTCGTCTTAGTGACATGAATCATAAGTATGATGCAGCTGCTGTCGACAACAGAGTTCTAAGAGCTGATATCGAACTTTGAGAACAAAGGTGTCATATTGTTGTGAATCTTGAGTGTTTTAAGATTTTATCCAAGATCATGATCATATCCCTATCTTATTTATCATCAACTAAGTTTATTGTTAAACTTGTGCAGGTTAAGATGGCAGAAGAAACGGTGAAAAGAGTGACAGGAATGAACCCTTTGCACTGGGCAAGACCAAACATGGGCATTTCATTGAATAACACACCGAGCGATTCCCCTAGGATTCCGCCAAACTCTAACCACATTTTGAAACCGGCGATCTCAATTACCTCTGGATTAGCACCAAATCAGAGAGGGAGTTTCTTGCCAGAACAGGTGAACCGTGAAGGCATGCAGAATTCATTTGCTCCTGATTCGAATCTGTTTGAAACCTTACCCCATTGGAGTCAGAAGCATTAACCACAAGGGGATCGAGTCATTGGTTTTGTGATTCTTGATGTAATATCTTGCTTTTTTTTTTTTTTTTGAATTACTGTACTAGTCTGGGACGGGTGTCATTACCCATTTATCTATGCTTGGAAATGATTGGAAAAATGTTAATTTCCGCCGTTGGTAGTTTTTTTTTTTTTTTTTTTTTTTTTTTGTTTTTTNAATATCAGGAATCAGTAATGAATTAGTCTTGTGGCAAAGATCTTATAGAGATATTAGCCCTTTGAATCAATTCTCGACAAATGATTGAATGTATCAGATTCGGTTTTGTTTTTCTTACTCGGATGTCATTCACCGTCTTACATGTGCCATTTGATACATACGTTCACAGAAAATGTAAACACGTGGGAAAATAATTTGAAGATGTACGTATTATGAAAAAAGATGAGTGAAGATATGCGTTTGTTTAACAAAGTCACAGATTCACCACTAACGTACGCTTCTTTTAGGGAATTCGACATCATCATTCGATTTATCACAGTTTCGCCACTAAAAAGTAGGCTAGTTTATATCCGGGCGCATGTTAGCAAGAATAGTGACGGAACCGTACTGTAGATGCGGCGGACGGAGTTACCAAAGAAGGCCGCTCAAAATTAAATTGGCCAACCGTTCATCTTCTTCAACCGATCTTAGCTCAACTAACCCAACTATTTTCGCGTCAAAAAAAAAAAAAAAAAAAAAAAAAAAAAAAANTCGAGCTCGCGCCTTGTTCTACTAATGGAGTCGTCTGCAGCTCTCGTATCTCTCCGTCGTGAGTCTCTCTCGCGTTAGCTCCTTGTTGCTTTTTAGAGTAACTTATCCAGTTCTTTTTACTAGCTGAGATTTCCATATTTTGATAGATCCGATTTCTTTGTGCGCATTGGTATTTGGTTAGTTGTATAGGTTTCGATTTTCGGATCTTGTATGTCTAATTTGTATCAGATTCATTTCTCGTATAGCGTCAAGATGTTTCCATGGGTCTTACTTTAGGTGCTTTGCAGGTAGAAGAAGGTTGGATTTAGTCCTTGAGTGTGACTTTTCTCTTTCCATTTTACAGAGACTTTTGGGTCCGCCATTAATTCAGAGAGCAAGGTTCACTCGCTTTCTGGAAACTGGTCTGCCTCTGCTAATTCTTGTGTGCAACGGTGGAGATTCAAGAAGTACACGCTTGTGTTACGTGCAAAGGCCTCTAAGTCATCTACAACAACCGAAAGTGATGGTGCGTTTATCCTTTCACCATTCTTCTTCATCTTGGAGCCATACTGTGGAGTAATGTACATATTGAAACATGTAAATTTCATCTTTAATTTTGTAGATTCTTCTGATGCTACTGTGTCAACTGGGAAGAATACTATTCGACGGACAACTTTCCCGAAAGAAGTGGAGGTTTCTTCTTTTACTTTCCTTGGGTTTAGATGTTAGGCATTTCTAGGTGCTGGATTTGACTGTGTACCCTTCTTTATATGTTGTTAAAGAAGATATAAAATGTATGTTACAGGCATTGGTTCACGAGATGTGTGATGAGACTGAGGTTGCTGTGCTGAAACTGAAGGCAAGTCTCTCTGGGCATTAGTGTTTAACTTCACTACAACCTCTAATTTTGACTTGAGGCTGATGAAATGCTTTCTTTTAAGTAACTAAAGGTTGGAGATTTCGAGATGAACCTAAAGCGGAAGATTGGAGAGGCCACAAACCCCATTCCCGTGGCAGATATTTCTCCTACCGTAGCGCCTCCTATTCCTTCTGAACCTATGAACAAATCAGCTTCTGCAGCTCCTAGCCCATCTCAAACAAAACCTGCCTCTGCTAAAGTGTCTCCATTTATGAATGATTCATATGGGAAATCATCAAAGTTAGCTGCTTTGGAGAAATCTGGATCTACCAATTATGTTCTTGTCACGTCTCCTTCAGTATGAGATCCACCTTCTAATAAAGTATATTGCTTTCATATCCCTTTGTCTTGTTTGATCTGATCATTTTTCCTCTCCTTGCACAAAGGTGGGAAAGTTTCAGAGAAGCAGAACTGTAAAAGGAAAGAAACAAGCACCTAGCTGTAAAGAGGTAAACGACTCTAACTAAATTCTTTTTCAACTCCCAAAATAGAAATGCAAATAATAAGATCAAAGATTGTCCCATTCTTAGCATAGAATTTCTCTTGCAGGGTGATGAAATAAAGGAAGGCCAGGTTATTGGATACCTACATCAGTTAGGAACAGAGCTTCCAGTGACGGTAAGAGCTTTAATTGCAATGTATCCATCTCTTCTTTTGAGACTACCGAATTGGACTCATCCATCTTTGCTATTTGTGGAACAGTCGGATGTAGCTGGGGAAGTCCTCAAGCTTCTTTCAGATGACGGAGGTAAAATTTTGTGTATTCAAACCTTTTCCCTTAATATTCATTCACTTTGAGTTTCAATTCATGCTTCATGTGCAAACAGATTCCGTAGGTTATGGGGAGCCTCTGGTAGCGGTCTTGCCATCGTTCCATGATATCAACATCAAGTAGTGATCATTGGTTTCTTTCTTCAGCACAATTCCACTACAAAATAATAATCTCCTATCCAGAGATTGTAATATTCATCTTCTCTTATGTTTGTGGAGAATGTAATCGGTTAATTGCAACTATCTGCCGTCAAAAAAGAAAGAAAGAGTAGTCTATCTGCCATCCTTTGTCATGCACGTTGTGGTTTTTGTCACTCATAATCTCTTTCTTTTTTTTTCTTATCGGATTTTGGTTCGTATATGAATTTTCTGCACCAGAAAATAATATTTGTCGATCTTGAAAAAATTAGAAATAAATGATACTTTTGAAAGAAATTGCAACAGATAACCCCAGATAATTTTGAAATTAACTAACACAATTTTGCAATTGTTCGGCGAAACTGTGCAAGTGTATAACGACCTTAATACCCCTACTTCAATTTCACAGAGATCAAGTGTATGGTTTAACTTAGGGTCCACTTTCATAGATTTTAGCCCACGACTGACCATAATATTCAACCCCGAAAAGATGGATCCAACTATACTTTCTCCACTACGGATAATGTCACCTTTTAGCATTAAAAATTGGCATATGATATCAAAATAATGTCATGTTAATGTGCTAACTAAAAAACGTTAGCGTTATAGCAAATATGTAAATAATGTTAATTGTATGTAACTTAGTGCTTGTTAGCGAGTTAACTTAGTAATTGTTAGCAACGATATGTTAGTTGTTAGCATTTTAGGTACTATCAGTTAACAAGGTATCATATAATTATTAGCAAGGTATAGTACTATTTGTTATTGAGTTAACAAAATACTTGATAGCAATTTTTTTTTTTTTTTGCTAAATATGTAAATATCATATTAATATGAAGTTTAGGTTTTATATTGAAGTATCACCTATGAATTGGTCCCAAGGCAAAAAACAGGATAAAAACATGGAAGCAAAAAACTAAACGGAATTCGGTTCATCGACCTAACAATAAGCTATGCTAATTGTTGTCAAGATAAAGCGATAACTTAAACGTGTCTCGGTACTTTGCGTAGCACTCTGCGATGAAGCTAAGAGCGACGAAGTAGCGATAAAGCGCTTGTAAGCTCTAGAATAAGGTGAATACAAAGTTTACCCGAAGACGGACTAGCAATTTGAAGATGGATAAAGACGCGCTCTTAACTGAAGGAAGCTATTTCACAGGTAGCCTGAACAACGTGATATTACTCCAAGGAGCTAGTGGAGGCTCGAGCAAGACTGACCTCAACGTCTATGTAGCGACGCTCCACCAATCAAATCCTAGGCTCCAAAACTAAGACGGAGCTACACTGGCCACCGGAGCTAGATGAGCTCACTCACTCTCCCAAGTCCATTCCCCGAAGTCGGCGAGCACGGAGCCCAGCCACATCATGGAACCAACAGCCTTACTATCTCCTCCAAAAGCCTAAAAAAATGAAACTTCCACACAAACTAACAGCCAATCCAGGACCGGTTTACCCTTGAACAACACCTCAACTCCAGAGACAAACAATTTAAAGCTTTACCGGAGGTGAAATCGGAGCCACACGGAAGCTAAAACCAGAGAAATCAGATCTCACCGGAAGGAAGGAGCTCTGACCTCCATCCGGTTCCCGGAGCCCACCAGAAACAATAACGACTGTCGCCAATGAAGGGCCACTACAATCCAAGCCACCGGGAGAAGCCAATCCGACCAATCTCATGACCGACGAATCCGAACAACGTAACGACGAAATAGCCACCAAAACCGACCGCAAACCTGTCAAGAAGAAACCGCATAAGCACAACGCCGCCGGCACAGAGACCCGACCTCGAGGACCCTAGCAACCACCGTCGTCGAGATCTAATCGCGAGAGCCTCCATCACGCAGGGAAGTCGGAGATCCACTCTGTCGCAGGAGTCGCCGAAACAGATCCATAAAGCCTAGAGGAGGAAGAAGATGAAACGAAAATAACAGAGGAGCCCTCCCTCAACGCCGGACGGAGCAGGTCGCCGGCGAGGCAAAAACGCGATCTGGATCTGGTCTCGCTTGTCGCCTGCGAGAGAGA
>OVBJ01001255.1:0-31094 GCA_900406535.1 Noccaea bulbosa
TATATTCACTAACCATCCCCAATATTGAAATATTAAATATGAATTAGTCTGAATTTTTTTTTTTTTTAATTCTGTTATATATTTTATGTTTTATAGTATCTCATGTAAACATGATAATCTTTAGTAGTTGTAATCAATTAAATAATTTAAATAAATAAGACTATCTATGCAATGACATTCCATGTAAATTATCTAGTATTATTTGTCTAAATTGGAAAGGTCCTTGAGAATGAACCATGTGATGGCACCTCAGCATGACACTCTTGTTAATAATACATCAACTAAAAGTTAATTTTAAATAATGATTCTCTTTTAATATATAAGGGATAAGCCTATACACAATCTATACTATAATAAGAGAACTAGGTGGTTCTATACTATAATAAGAGAACTAGGTGGTAAATAGCGCCCTTGCGGGGTTTATAATTTTGAAATTATTTGCAATGAAAATAATTTAATGGGTTTTATATATCTTAATAATATTTATGATAGATAATTTTTTTTTGTTAATAATGTAACTGTAATTATATGTTCTATTAAAAATCATATTAAACAAAGAAAATTCTAATAAATTTATTTTACTTCTTATCATTTTAGTTCTTTTTATAATATCTTATCATTCATTTTCAATGTGGAAATTTCAAAACATACTCATATTTATTTATCATTTAAGTATAAAAAACTTCTACTTATTTTTAAAGGTTACAAAAACTTTAAGAAAATATTTTTAAAAAAAATTATTCTAAATTATTAAATATATATTAAGAGATATGTTTATTAAATTTTATATTATTTTCAATTGTTTAAAATAACATATGATTTAATAGAAATTTATAAACTTTTATACTTTTGATCAAATAAAATTATTTACAATACATTATATGTGGTGATTACACAACCAATTTTGTTAATAGCACATGACACCAAAGTTATTATTATAATATTTTTTCTTTCAATATATTAGGGATAATTTATCTCCACGTGATGACACATCATCATTTTTGTTTATTGTGAATATGACATGTGTCTTTCAGAATTTTTTTTTAATTGTTTTAAAACATTTCAGTTTCTGCATGCAAGATACATATTCATATTTATTTATTTATTTTTTTTAACCGTGGAGATCCGGCGACCGAGGTCAACCGACTAATCCCACGAAGCCCACGGCAGTCCACATATTCTTGCGATTTAACGCTAGCCCAGGTGGCCACTAGTATGTAGCTAGGGAGAATCGAACCCGGGGGGACTTACCTCCTCAACCCGGTGACCTACCACTAGCCCACCTTGTAGTAGTTGATACATATTCATATTCTTAATTTTAAATAACAGTTTCCAATAAAAGGTAATGAAAGTTAATTAGTAATCAAATATCTATTCATCAATTCGTGTATAAAATTTTGTTCATTTGTTTATATATAAAAATATACAAGAACATTATATCGGAAAAGAATCAAGCACAGATAGTTTATGTATGGAAAAATAATATTCAAACTAAGCTTATAAAATTTAGAATCGTGAATAAAATGAATAAAAGCTGATAGTTAAAATCATTATTTTTTATAATCTCATAATTAAAATACTATATGAACAAATATTGTTGATCATTCGTATAATGATAGGATTTTAAAAATAAAATAAAAATATTTGTAATTAAATTAAATCAATAAAATTTAAAATTATGTATAGTGTTAGTTATGCGCATCCCGTGGATCACATTTCTAATTACGATTAATAAGCATATACACAATTCGAAATCTTTTTGGTAAAACGTTCCAAGTACCTTAAAAGCACTAAAACGATAGCTTTTCAATATTTGACTACCAAAACACTAAAAACACATACTACTTGCTCCAGTTATCATATGTGTATCAGATTATATTAAGTAACGTTCTGCTCTGCGATGAGAATTGAAACTTGCTAGTGGACTCTTAAACTAAGGCTCTGTTTTATCCAATTTAACATTTTAAGTATTTTCTACTAGTAATAATAAAACTCCCAGATCGTGATGGCGATTTAACCCATTTGACTTTTAGACTTTCCTTTCGTAAACAAAACAACAACAAAAAAAGACTTTTTCTTTTTCAAGACTCTTTTTGGTCTTTCTCTAATACTTTGTAATTTTATAGAAAATGGTCAGTCGTGAATTAATCGTGATGTTGCCAGACTAAGGGCACATGTTAAAACTGAAGGTTAGTTGAATAACCTTTTATTATAGAAAAAAAAAAAAAATTAATGAAAAAAACCCATCAAATAAATATGGATTTGATAGAAAGAAAAACCCGGCCCTCAAATATACCATTACAGTTAAATCCAAACATTGTGTTTTGTTTTTGTCAAAAACACTACATATATTCACTTAAACGATACGATTTCTAAACAACGTGTTGTCCGAACATGACGTGGATCCAAAATAGCCAAAGATCTAACTTGCAGACTTGCAGTCACACTTTAACGTAGCTTTTTCTACGAGAAGAGTGCCGAAAAGGTGTCTCAAAAAAAACAAAAAATTACGCAGCAGATAAATAAATAATCATTCAATAAATTAAATATTTTATACTACGCTCTCTAATAACTACATATATTCGAGTTGATGGCCAAGATAGAGCAAGGAAATGCAACAATTTCGGGCTTTGGTTAGCTTGGTATAGCTAAAAAATGCGAGGAACAAAATAATTTATAATGAAACTGCGTGCTAAAGCTTAAACAGCATCGAATAATGAATTCATGAGTCCAAGATTAACAAGCATTTTGGTGTGGGAATGACAATTGTTCCAGAGCTTCCTCACTCCTATATTTCAAATTCCCTCGTCTTTGTCGTCGAGTTAACGGTTCCTCAAAACAAAATGGATCTTCATGTGGACCCAAATGGGTTTTGATTGATGGCCCAAATCGGATTCATTTCATGGGTTTGAAAGGAGATTGAAATGTTTATCACTTATCAGCTTGTACACTAAAAACTGTTAGACACTTGCGATGCTAATTATCGCAGTATGCGCAAAAGGAATTGTTTGCCATAAGAAAGAGATGTATATCTTTCTTTTATCGAGTTTTTAAAAATCAACATCACTAGATAATTTTTTTATATCATCAAACAACATGAAAATCTCAGTGAGTATATCAAATTAATCCAAATTTATAGTCATTTCTTGTATTTTATAAAGAATATATATGTTTTTCATTAACTCTTCATTATTGTACAAAATTTTTATTTTACACCTACATTTATCAAATATTATACTTTTTTTGCAACCTGACACCCATCTAAGTCATGCTAAAGATCATCTTTCGTATTTTTGGATCAGATCATTACCATTTAGCAAATATAAAACAATTCCGGGAGGAAGCCTCATTGTTCTTCCTTAGGTACGCATGTGCACCTCTTCTGTTCTTCGGTCAACTCCTAAATT
The DNA here is from genome assembly GCA_900406535.1 of Noccaea bulbosa. NCBI lineage: Eukaryota > Viridiplantae > Streptophyta > Magnoliopsida > Brassicales > Brassicaceae > Noccaea > Noccaea bulbosa. Next base: position 3,408 of record OVBJ01001255.1, read on the forward strand.
ATCCCAACCAAAATAACACAAACTCTAAAATGGATATCCAAAACTAATTCATTGGCTATGCTAATTTAGATATATACCTGGATCTGCCTTTGAAGAACCTTGACGTATTCTACAGCTTCCTCTAACATGTCTGCAGTGTTTGTTTGCTGCAACAAAGAACAAGAAGAACCATGACTATGAAGAAGTTGCATCACAACCATCAACAGCCATACTTGATTGTCTCCATGAAAGCTAACCTATTAACCGCTAACAGCTACACTTGTACTTAATTTTAGCATATATAATCTTTCACCCGTTTGTAATCAATATAACTGCATAACAAGACTTCCAAAATCATCTGAATCTAGCTATTCTGAAAAGGATAGTACCTTATCCATGTTGGGAACAAGCTCTTGTAGCTTTCTTATACGATCGCTTATTCTTGTTCTTCGTACCTACAGAATGAACAGAATGAATGCAAGGACGAGAACAGAGCAATTCTCTGTTCGATAACGCTGTAACTTCCCAATGAATTGAAAGGGAAGGTAGAATCTTTTCATCACTAAAAACAGAAACTTCATCACTAGAAACTTGCACAAACTGAAAAGTAAAGAGATCAAATTTATTTTTACCCTCTCGGCAATGGAACGGGGATGAGTTGCACAACCACGTTTAGCACGAACCCTAAAAGCAACAGAGTCTTCCATAAGATTCTCCATGTTCATATCCGTCATCCCTGATACACCGGCAGGAACTTGACCGCTGCTTTGCTCTCCTTTCTACTTACAGAAACAAGAACCCAAAAAGAGCCAATAATCAATATTTGTTACGCATTACCACCAAAATCAACAGAAGCAAGAATGTAGAGTGAGTATCGTTCTTCTCAATATCTAACCATATGAACATTCTTTCATGTTCACATGACACATGAAAAGCCACAAAGAAAGAAAAAGGGAAATAAAAACTGCAACTTGCTGAGTTTGGTTCAGAAAAAACTGCAAGTTGTCAATTTCAATCTCTCAGCATTTTAACTAGAATTTCAACCAACTTGACAAAAGCTAAAAGGAAGTCCAAAGTAAGCCAGGTTCTTTCTATTTCTGGTAAATAAATAATAAAGGAATCGTAATTTTTGGTTGACCCAAATGATTTATTCTTTACCATCTGAGAAGTAAACTCAGGAGAAGAAAAGAGTGCTTCCATTTCTCTAGACCGTTTACTTCCCGGAGAAACATCGATATTCGGCGATATGTAGTCGTAGTTCGCCGGAACCCCAAAGCTTTGGATAAATCCATCGGAACCACTGAGAAAATCCGCCGGAGTACTATTCTGTCGGTGAAACCCACTTTGTTGGTATAACCCCTGCTCAACCGGAATCGGAAACTCGAAAGAGCCACGACTCGTCGGTAAATCGCTTGAGTTTCCGGTGAGTAACTCGGTGAGACCGAGATTACTAGGTTTCAGAGACTCTTCTTCATCTTCCTCAAGTAAAGCTTCAAGCCAAGTCGCTGGAGCTGAACGGATCCGAGATAGTCCACTTCGACTCACCTGACCTCCTCCTCCTCCTCCTCCGCCGCCGCCGCTTCCGCCGCTGCTACTACCGACGGATGTTGATTGCATCTGCGACTAGCTCAGTCACTAAAATTCCCTTTGGCTTTTCTCTGGTTTCAATCGGCACAAACTTTTTATTTTTTTAATTTTTTTTTAATTAATTCAACAGCAGACACCAGATTGTTCTTCGATTGTTTTGTTTTTTTTATTTAAAAACAATTTTGTTTGGCAATAAAATATTTGCGGCTACTAATCAACAAACAACCCTAACCGTTGGATTAAGAGACTTTCCTAACACTTGACTATGATAATAAGATTGGCACAGGACCAAAAAAAAGTTAGAGATGCGTCAGCGCGTAACAGGGAAACATTGCTTTAACGTCATTGTTCCTTTTTACCACTCAAGTATTTAACCCACTCGAGAGGGAAGCGCGTGGATTCCACCTTCTGAGTGTGATTTTGAGTAGAGTAACATCAGCCAAAATCCAGTTTGTGTTTGCGGATCAATATGTTGAAAGAAGAAGATTTACAAGTGTAAATTGATAGTCATCATATAAAAATAATTAGTTCTTCATCAAATTTTTTGTTTTTTAAATAATTAGTTATCCAAGGTATCCCATTTATTAGTTTAGATTTAAACTTTTGAAATTATTTGAAGTTATTAAATATTTTTGTATAAACTATCCAAAATTTTTTTTTTTCTTATTTCATAAAATGATTCACAAATATTTGTTCAGATAGTGATCTTTATAATAAATTTGTGGATAACGATTTTAATTATCTAACCTTATTCATGTTTTATATTTATTCTCTATTAACGATCCTTATTTGTAAAAAAAAAAATAATAATAATTTTCTTAAAATTATAAGTTGATGTTACAGAAAGAAAATAAAATTGTTAGAAAGTGACTTTGAAAAGAAAAAAAATGAAATGTTGGGTGACTGCGATCCATTGAAGTAAGTAACTCCTTAAACTCAGTTATAAGTCTGAGATAAGAGCGACTACGATCCACTGAAGGAGTCCTACCTCAATTTTCCTAAAAAGCCTTAGCATTGACATGTCTCTACAACAAGGTACGACCAACAATATTTATTAATGGTTTACCAATGACTAATGGCCTTGTATAATTTTCTAAATTTATTGGAATTGTAAATTTCTAACTAAAAGGAAATTAGTAAAAACAATCGACAAACTCCTAATTAAAAAAGGAATGACCGACATAGATTATAGAAGGTTATAACCAACGTCAAAGCCCAACTCAACAAGAATTATGATTGACAATAATAGGTCTAATAACAAGAACAAGGAGATACAAGTAATAAGCACAAAAAATCCTAATAGCTACACTCTCTTCGCCTCTTTACAAACAGCGACTTAGCTACGACGATTTACGAAATATGATGAGCGAAAATTATCTTAGTTTAATCTTCGATATTGATTTCTTGTAGTTCGATATTCGATTGATTAATAATATATTTTCTCTTGCGTTATTTTGTTTATTGTATTTGCGAACCAGTTAAATTTTACCCAAACAAAAACAACAAAAGAAACCTAAAAAAATATTTTGAAAACTTTAAAAATTGATAAAGTCACAAAAACATCAATGGTGACATATTTGATAACCAAACAATATATATTTTCAATAATCTATTACTCTCTTTATTTCAGTTTATTGTTTTAGCTTTAATTTTTTGTTTCAAACTCAATTTTTCAGTTTTACCTTATTTATTTAATGTATTTAAATGATAATGTATAGGTATTTCAGAAATCTTAATCTATTTTATTAATTTATAGACAACAATTTTAAATGTCACTTATACTAAAACGGAAGGAGTAGCTTATAAAGATTATTATTTAAAAAATTAATTATATTATTTCATATATATTGATAATGTACTCACTGTATATGTATGTTTAAAAGATATAAGTTAATTTTCATTGTAAGTAGTAGAGTAAAATATGACTTTGAAAAAAGATTGTAAATTCATCCGTTTCACCTACTATTCAAAAAATTGGCCGATTTGATGATTAATCGGCCGTTAAATCGTTAACTGGTTGCTGGCCGAATCGATTTTCCCTAATCAGTATCATAAATCGGTCAATCCTGTTTTGACTGGTTTGACCGACTAATTACAAAAAACAGCCGATTAATCAGAAAATCTTTTAGATCATTTTGTTTGATCGAAAAATTAAAGTCAATTTACTTTGTTTTGCGAAGACCATTTACTTTGTTTAATTGAAAAATCAGAAATTGATCTTTTCATGTGGCTAATTAACTAACACATCTAATAATCCACATCTATGATCCACATCTATGTACAACTTGATCATTGATGAACATAAGGATGAAAAATTAGTAAATTATCATATTTTAGTTATTTTTTGTATGTTCTTAATGATCAAGCCTATTTTTACTTTTTGTATTAGATGTAAATTGGTAAAAATATTTAATATAATATTTTATATGAATTTATGATTTTAATATTAATGTCTTATATATAATTATATTTTTAAAATACAGTAAAAATTATATTCCGGTTAATTTTTGATTTATCACCTATTTTTAAAAAATTGTTAATCGGTGACGGACCGCCTGATTTAGCAATTAGCGAAATCTTAAACACAGGTTTCACCTAATTTGTTTACTTTCTCTTGAAAACCGAATGTTTGATTTAATTTTAATTACCCAGAGGTCTCGGAAAAAAGGGCACATGAAGTCATTATGTATAAAAAAAATTAAAATAAAAAGACTTTTGGATGAAGAAAAGAAAGCAAGCAAGTCATGTGCCAAAGCTTGGCTGTGGGACCCTCAAAACACGAACTCCATGAACAACGCCGCCGTCTCCTTCCGCTGACGTCATGCTAACCGTCGCATCTTTCCTCCCTACGCGTTGGAGTCGCTTCCTCTTCTTTCTCCTCTGCTCGCCTATCCTTTTGCCTCTTCTCTGCCTCTCGATCCCTCTCCTCTGCGCCGTCGAGATCTTCAGCCGCCTCCGCTGTCGAATCTTGAGATACCTACCTTCCTCTGCCGTAACGGAAGTCCTCGCCGTCGATGATGATGATGATGATTTGCGGCTCCGGCTCTGCGAGGAAGGATGCGGAGGATGCGGCGAGTTCGTAGTGGAAGTTGATGAGATTGAAGGAAGTAGTTTGCTTCAGAGATACTTAGAGGATCAACTGATTTTAGCTAGATCCATTTACGATTGCGGCGAAGTTGACGGCGATCACGATCGTGATCCAATTAGGGTTCCTCTGTTGTTGTAGACTTCTTTTTTTTTTTTTTTTTTTTTTTTTTCNAATTGTAGATAAAGGAATGTAATTTTCAATCAGTCTCATTTTTGTTGGATTCGATTTTTTCCCAATCCAAATTTTGGTGACAATTGGTGATTACAATTTTAATTATCATCATCGTCATATATCCATATCATGATCATTGATATTAGTCACAAGTTGGTACTGGATTTTTGTTATCAAATTTTGTTCGTTTCCTCTTTTGTTCGTTTTCTGTAAAAAGTAAAAACCTGTTTTTGCCGAAAACAACTAAAAGTCCATTTGCTTGATAACTAAAAATACGACTGATGATGATGATGATCGTTGTACGACTAATAATAACAAAAATAGCTTGAAAAGCCTATATAATTTTCTCCAGTAATAAGAAATGAATAGATTTTTAAGAAATTGATTTCCACAGAACAAGTTAGAACGATTTGACAAAAACGAGGTAAGTAGTTTTTAATATTTAACGATTGAGGTTGCTTTACAATGGCAAGAACAGAGAGAGACATTAGTAGAAAATGGTTAACACCGTGTGAGTTCTCAAAGTCTCTAAAAAAATAATTTTTTATTTTTATTTTTTAAGTTTTTGTAAATAAAAAAAAAAAATTGAACGAATCGTGTGCTGACACGTGTCGAGCTCGGCTCAGAAACGTCTCTCAAAAGTTCGTCCCGGAGAGACGTCTCAACTGCCAGTCTCGCCATGTCATCATTTTTTATTATATATATATATTTTTTTTCTAAAAAACTGTGCTGAAACTCTGAGAATATCACCATTGACTGTGCTCTTACGTTCACGATTTATTGCATTGATTCACAACAAACGTAAACTTGAAGTAAGGTAGTGTAAAAACAACTTGAAACCGACAAAACTACACCAAGGTAGTGTGTTATTAAATTCAGACATTCATACTCGTATTCGTTTTGGGCTTGTTGCTTGTTTGCATTCTAATATTACAATAGTAAACTTTTCTAAATTTCTTATGCCATAGCATTTAGCTATTGACTGTTTAGACTTTAGAGACGAGACTATGCACTGAACACTTGAAGCCTAATGCTTAGTTTCCTAATCCTTCAAAAGCAAAATTGAAAACTAAAAAAAAATCATCGTTATCAGTGAATTTGGAAGCAAATTTAAGAGATATGAGAGCTAAAAAAAAAAAAAAAAAAAAAAATTATGAAAACAGAACACACATGACACAACCACATAAGTCAGCTAAATAGAAAACAATCAAGAAAGAAAAAAGAAACAATCAAGAAAACCACAACCAACAATCATATGATCAAGTTCTAAACTAAGAAACACTTGAAGAAAGATGCAACTTTTACCAGTCACACGGTAAAAGGCTTAACCTTGAACCTGTAAATAAGCGTCTTCTTGGCCGAATTCGGGTTATCCACGGTTAGTAAAATCTTGCCAACTTCTCCAACTTTGAAGCTCTGAGACACAACCGGTTCATCTTTCGCAGCCATCTTCCTCGGTTTCTGAATGATCACTGTGTATCCTTGTTTGCTCTCCGGCACAAACTCTGCTCCATACAAAACCTCCCATCCCACTACTCTCATCTCCCACACGATCGTGCATTTCTGCAAACAAAATGTTTTTTGAGGCAATAAACTGTAAGAAACCACCGTCTAGATTCCTTCATACTTACACAATCGTACCACTACAAGCAAGATCAATCATATAACATTCCTCTAGCATTTTCAAGTGTCCCATACAAAAAGAGAGTCTCTCACCTCGTAAATAACAATCTCGACGGTTTGCTTTGTCGTCGGTTTAACGGTTATCTCTGTGGCGGTATCATCGTGCGTAAAATCCGAGTTGCAATCGCAGTTATCCACACTTAAACCACCATACTGAACCGGGACATGTTCTGGTGATATGTACCTATAAAACCAACGATCGACAAAAGAGAGTGACTTTTATACATATCGATAAACAAATTCGAAAGAAAAAGCTCGAAAGATTTTTAGTAATTATTACTTGAAAAGGGTTTCTGAAGATCTTGAAGGACTTGCGAAAACGAGTTTGCTCTTCGACCTCTGAGTCATGAAAGGGCTAATAATCTTGTAGAACGCAAGGTACCACCATGGAACGTTGATGAATATCTAATCATAAAATTCAACATTTATCAGATCTAATAAGCATACATTAAAACAAAAAAAAAAAGCATTTACTGTCCATACTTTATATACCTGTTTAGAGACAAACTCAGGGTAATTGTCTTGAAGAAGATGAAGAGCTTGTTTAGTAGCTAGCCTGATCTCTGTTTTTCCCGGTCCCGGAGAGTTCTTCAGATCGTTTACTTGACAGATCGTGGAAACAACACCACCACCGGGTGAAAAATCGAGCTTTCTTATGCTCTTCTCAAGAAACTGAATCCTCCATCTCAAGAACCGTTCTCTCTTGTCTTCGTCGGAGAACGTTTTCCGATAAAGATCTTTGCTCTGAAACTCGCCGTAGACGTTGTAACAGACCGGGTGGTTCTCTCTGTCGTGTCCTTGCATGAAGACGACCTTGTCTAAATCGTCGGCGAGGAGGTTTTCGTCGAGAAGCTCCTCGATGTTGAATTCGATTCTCCACTGGAGTGTCTTGCTGAGCATTGAGTAAGCTTCTTGCGGTTTGAAATCTCTCGCTCGCAAGAATTTCAGCAAAACGACGTCGCTTCTGTCGTCTTTGAGAAGTGGCACGCCCCATATGGAGCTTTTGCTGGGATCAATGGTGGTTGATTCTTGCAGGAGGTGACGGAGGTTGTGAAGAGCGTTTAACTCGGTTTCTGAGAGATCGGAGATTTTGTTGGTTTCTTCTTTGAATGAGCCGAGATTGCGAGGAATCTGAATCTTTGGTTTGTTGTCTTCAGTTTCTTCTCTGTTCATCATTTCCGCCAGCGATCTTGACTCCACGGATGAAGCAGCAGCTGGTGCCGGTGTCGCCGCCGGTTGCTTTGGCTCAGGCTCCGACGCCGCAGCAGCTTCTAGCACCGCCGCGTCTGGTGGTTCTGGCTCTGTCCAGTCTGCTACTTCCGTGTACTTCTTCCGCTGCTCCAACATCAGTTTATGTGCCTTGTCTGTATCAGGCTGCTCTTTCTCCGGCGTCACTTGATGTGGCTTCTCTGATTCCGAAACTAAAGGCAACGGCGGGTTCGACACTGTCTCCGGAGTCGCTCTATGTGGCTGCTCTGAATGCTCCGCCGCATGGTTGGGACCTTCTGGCTCCAAAGTCACTCTCTCCGGCGCCATTCCATGAGGCTGCTGTGAATCCTCCGCCGCGTAGTTTGGACTCTCTGACACCGACGTTATAGGCAACGGTGGGTCGGACTCAGAGCTCAGCATCGGATTTGGCTCCAACGGCGGCTGAATCAGCTCCAATGCCTCTGGCTCTTCTTGTGGCTGCGTCAGAGGAGAGGAAGGCATTGAATCGACGGCGGTTAAAGGTTGCGGCGGAGAAGTAGTAGTTGCAGAATCTTGAGGCATTATTTAAAAAAAAAAAAAAATTATTGAGAAAAGATGAAGAAAGGGACAGAGAGATGATTGATGATTAATGTTAGCGGGTTTTTCAGGTAGACAATGGTCAAAGAAGGCATCCAATGTGGGCTTAAAATTACAACTCAAAAAGCTGTCCAAATAAAGTAAAAGATGTCTTTATCCTTTTTTTAGAAACTAGAATAATGTGACTAGTACTAGTCAAAAGTAAGAAAAAAAAAGTAAAATACAGTATTCACTGTATCCAACAAAATAATGAAATGATTCAGTTTAGGTTCATGGACGTTAAAATAAAATAACGAAATTAATCGTCTCATCGTTTTGAAAACGTTTTCAAAATAAAAAAAAATTCGGAAATTTTATTTTTTGTCGGAAATTTGTTTTCTCACATTTTTAAAAATTTGCAATTTGGAAATTCTTTTTTTGAAAACGTGCGTTTCCATTTTAGAAACTTGCATTTCCAAAATTGACGAAAAATTACTATCTATTTTTGAAAATATATTTATTAAATAATTATATAACAACAAATAATATTAATTGATTAGTTTAATTTAAGATAAATAAATGATTAATTTCATTTATTATATGAAACTAGTCTTAAAAATATATATTGAGTTTGAAGATCTTTCTTTCGATGAAGATAGTTGAAGATAGTTTCAATTGATGGAAAGTATAATAATAATAGTAGAAAATATTTTTCATATTTTGACACTGAACATTATGATATATATTTTTAGTTAAATTATTTATTATTTAATATACATATATAGATATATTATTTTTATTTATATATATACACATAGGGGTGTTCAATCCGGATATCGATTCCGTTTCGGATCGGTTTTTTTTTGTTTTCAGTTTTTCGGTTAATAATAATATTAATTGATTAGTTTAATTATTTAAGATAAATAAATGATTAATTTCATTTACTACATGAAACTACATGAAGATCTTTCTTTCAATGAAGATTGGTGAAGATAGTGTTAATTGATTGAAAGTATAACAATAATAATAGAAAGTATTTTTCATATTTTGACACTGGACATTATGATATTTATCTTTATTTAAATTATTTATTATTTAATATATATATAAATATTTGTTTTTTATATATATACAGTACACATAGGGGTATTCAATCCGGTTCGGTTTCGGATCGGTTTTTTTGGTTTTCAGTTTTCCGGTTAATAAAAAATAACTATCATATTATATGATATCCATACTTACTTCGATTTGGTTCGGTTTGGATAGTCTCCGTTATCGATTTTTTCGGTTTGGATCTTTTCGTTTCGAATAATCTGGATTTTGGTTTATTTGTTATTTATTATTTAATTTTTTAATTTTTTTTCTAATAGAAAAGATCAAATTCAAATTAAAAAATGCAAATACATGTCTTATTTTAACATTAAAATTTTATAATTTTATATGAGATTACTCTAAACTTATATTATTATATATCATATGCATATATAATATACTATTATATTAATATATATATAGCTATTTTTTTTTTTTTTTTTTTTTGCGGTTAATATCCAAACCATATTAATATCCACGGTTTATATAAAATTGCATTCATGCGGTTTCGCCGCAGAGTGGGGCATGAGATATTGTTGGTCCTAATCCATATTTGAAATTGAGGCATATTTGTAAGCAAAATGTTTTTTTTTTCAAAAAAATGGGTCCTAAATTGTGGTGAAAAAAATTTGTGGCCAGATTCCAAAGAATTGTTTGCATGGGCTCAGGCCCGGCCCTAGGTTTCGGTTCGGTTCAGTTGTGGAAAAGTTTATATTTTTCAAAAAACATGTTTCTATTTCAGAAACGTTTCGCTTCTGCGTTTCCATTTCCATGTACCATAGCATATAACCCGATTTAGAGTGCTAAATAGATTTTGAGATTCATGGTTCTTGATACATTTAGCGATTTAATGTTTTGGGGATTTTTTATTATTATTGTTTTGCCTATTTGCCTACGATTAATTAAGTATGATATCAGTCAGGTTTGTGGATAGAATAAGTCTGGATTACTTTCATTCATTCAAAATGCGTTGGTAGTAACAAAAATTCTTACATACAAGATACAACCAACCAACTAAATCCAAAGGAGAATACAATGCATAACTGAAACCCGCAATAAACTAGAATTACAACTTTTAAAAGGACCTATTTGTTTGATACCAAAAAGATTTAGTAGATAACAAAGCTGAACTCTCTTCTTTCGTTTATAGCTTATATTTGATTCTTTCACAATTTTCATATAATCAAATATATTATACCGCGCACTTTAAAGTTTAAAACAGCTTTACCTCTTTAGTCTCTCGTCAGAATTTGTCGGTAGGGACATTTCCCCAACATCACTTTGTTCGTATTGTCATCGTAACCAATTTAAATGGTGTTGGAACGAATGATCGAACCGGTGTTCAATCATTGGAATCCATCACAAGAGAGTAAACCGAAACAGTATCGTACGTACATGCTATATATAATCTATGTTCCACAGCTTACAGTATCAATAAATACAAACGTGGTATCGTTTTGAATACAATCTACAAACACTTAAAACCATGACCAAACCATAAACAAACCACACCCGGTTTACACACAAACCATTCGATTTCAATTCGGTTTCTTCAGCAATTCTTCGTACCACAATCCATGAACACTACGCGAAACGTTCGCCACAAGAACCAAAATGTCTGAAACCTCAATGACCTTGTCAGAGAGAGAAGCTGCTCCGATTCTTCTCAGCACTGTCTCCACCAGCTGTTTTCTCTTCGTGTTGTTCCCGGCCAAAACAGCGGCTCTCGTGGCTAGGTATATGGTCTGCGACACGCGTGTGAACACTGCGTCTCCTGCTTGTAAGCTTTTCACAAGCATGTTTGAGATCACACGTTTCTTCGTCTCTGCTTCATCGTCGGAATCAAGAAGCTCGGAGAGTGTCTCCATGATTTCCGAAAGACCAGCGTCAGGTTTCGCGTCTAACATCTCGTAGAACCGGCTAACACAAGTCCATGTAATGGTCTCCATGTCAACCGGGGATGAGTTCTCGCTTACAAGTGTTTGCTGAAGGATCAACACACTAAAACAAGAAACCAAAAGCGGTTGATAAGAGAAATTATATAATCATCACTGTGACTGAGTTTTGTCACTAACTGACCTGATGGAGACTAGGATGACTTTCTGGATTTGGGATTGAGTAGCTCTCAGCCTAGAGAGGTTAAGTTGAAACGTTTCAGGGACAGTTTCTAGAGTAAGACCGCCAATTTCGCTCACCATTTTCAACAGGCCAAGACGAACAAGAAGATCCACAGTTTCTCCCTTGCAGTCTGACAGTTCGATTCCTGCAACATTAAGTCATCGCCATGCACATAAATCAAACAAATGACTCAGCCGATTTCACCAAAATGTCATGTACGCATAGTTTATGATCCTTCAATAGCTAAATTTGGGTGCCTAACTACTATCCAAGCTAAGCTCTACTTTATGCTAGTGCCAGTGTAGAGTTGTTACAAAATGGATGATATAACATGTAGATAGATTGGTTTTCTAGTTAGGTAAAATCTACCAGTTGGCTTGGTTTCTCCTTACTCCCAAGAAAAACCCAAAACGATGACTTAAGTTGATAGACTGACGCCAAACCTGGAAATGGAGACGAAGGGGTATTGACTTTTGAAACAGAGGAGACATTGCCTCCAGTTCGCATGGTGGTCGAAGGAAGGCCTGATGATCCAGGGTGGTTATCTGTGACAACAGAAAGAGCATCTCTATGTTCTTTCCACTCTTTCTCTGCCTCTCCTCGAACACTGGAAAGCCAACGCTTCGTCAATGGTAGAGAAGAAGACGCTTGGTCTGGGGAACCATAGCGGCTCGAAAATGACTTCTTCAAATATTCCAGACCTGCAGGTCCCTTGAGAAGTGGCTCCAAGAGTTTCAAACGAGATTTGCTGATTTCCTTCTTCAGAATCTACAGGAAGAGGACACACTACGTGAACATGCAATACCATTTCTAATCCCTGGGTCGGATTTCATTAATTAGGAGAGCTTATTACAGTAAGACTTGTGGAAATTATGACTGAAAGAGTGAAAGTTGGTAGCTAATTTAGAAACCATGTGCCAAAAGACTATTATACTCATATGCGAGTTCCTACTACTATATCAGTATTCAGTAGAATGAAGAAATATTGTGCATACCTGAATCTGCTGCAAAACAAAGCGTAGCCCCTTAACCATTAAGATTGCGTATGACGATTTCGACTGACCTTCAGTAGGAACTATCTCTCCAAGTTCTGTCATTAACTTTTGGTGAGTACTTCTGATCTCCTCTTCACTGGCAGGAGCAGAGAGTTTCAGCAAAATGCCAAGAGAAAACTCTAGGATATTTCCAAGATAACCCATGTCAACATTCCCCGAAGCCAGTAACTGAATCATGCCAAGAAAGTAGAAAAGAAGAACACACTATTACATATATGCTGTACCAACAATTACAGGCAAGGTTGTAGTGTTAACTAATAAGTACCTGTGACAACACATCTGTATCGATAGTTTGAACAATCTCTTGCTTCCATTCTTTGGGAGATATCTCGCAGAGTTCGTCCCTGACTTCGTTCATGAGTTTAATAACCCAGCTGAAGTCTGGCTGCGACTGTTTCATGGATTCCATGACGCCATCCCAGAAAGCCTTTTCCATCGTCTCCTTAACCTTCACCTAGGATATCACGAAAGCGAAGAAATACGAGTCAAGTCCAAAATAGTCTAGTGCAACCGAACGAATCAGAATAGTGAAGTCAGCATATATCACAGCGATATGGACTAAAATTTATGCACCTGAAGGTTGCTTGTATCCCCACTGTTAGTGTCGAAGCTATCAGCAAAACTACTGCTATTGTCATGGACAATTTCGTTTACAATTACTTCGTTTTCAGTAGCCAATGCTGCATCCAAGCTATTAGCTGTCACGTTCGGAGTAGAAATGACCTCGCTTCCTGCTACAGAAAACTCGTGTAAGATTGAAGACTTGCTGTATAATCTGTTAGCTTTTAAATTGATAATATTACCAAACTTCAAAGACGGAGAAGAACTTGAAGATCCAGGAGAAGATGAAGACTGAGGAAGCAAATTAGGTGCTTTTGATTCTTCTCCTGCTCCATTAGTTCCAGTGAATATTTTACCGTCTATTACTTTGGGAGAAGAACTGTGTATCGACGCCTCAGACAGCTCTGGCTCTTGAGTTGTGGCTAAATCAGTTTCTAAGAGCTTAGCATCGTTCTTTTTCCAAACCACAAATCCCTCGAGGTAAGAGCACCAAGCTTTATCAAATGCTTCTAGTTGAGCTCTGAACTTTTTAGGACCTGGAGTTAACAGAGATACATTGTCTTGGAGGGTAGAGTCTGGTCCTTCCAGTATAATCCTCACCAACAATTCAAACTCTCGAATAAGATGGATCGCAGATTCCACTAGCGCGATCTCATATTCACCTCTTCCTCTGAAAATTGCATCCGGATGCTGCTTGATCATGTAGGCACAAAGAAAGATTCTAGCAGGGTATCTCGCAATCTTTTTGAGTTTCTGAGGTCTCATCTTATTGGAATTAGGCGACTTTTGCTCGCCTTTACTCACGGAACTCGGCGAGTTTCCTCTTCGAGCTGGGGGGAAAATGTGCTTAAGAAGATGCCTGATATTCTTCACAGTGGATCCCTGAGACAAAAAGAGTCGGATCTCCAAGCGATCAAGCAATTCTTTGACAGTTCGGATTACAGAAACCGAGTTCATTTGAATGGCAAGCTGCTCAAACGGCACAGACTCAATGGACTTTTCATCAATCCCCAGCCCGCGATAGGCTCTAGCCAAGACAAATGTAGATTTCTTGTCCTTTGTAAATCTCCTCCAGCATCTGATGATTTAAAACCACAATCAGACCAACGACGCAAGAGAGTAGAATTTTTAAGAGAACAATCCCTACCTTTCTAACATCCTCACAAGATGTTCTTGATTCTTCCGCATTGTTTCTGATCTTGAATGTGCAGAGCTATCCATGCCTCTCCTTCGTCTCATATATTGTGCTTTCAGTTTCTTAGCCTAACAAATACCAAACCAATAATGATAACTATGGCCAAATTACACAACTAATGATAAAAGTTTGAAACTTTGTAAGCATACCCTTTGAAGCCGCTCTTCTAAACGGTCCTTCATTTTCCTCCTCTCAGCTTCCTTTTGACTCTGCGCAGAGCTCGCAGCTCCGAAAACCCGCGTCAGCCTAGTGTTCGCTCTTCTCCTCTCAGCTTCCAGAATCCCCATCCGTTTACTCTCAGCAGCTGCTCGTTTCTGATAAATCGCTGCACGCACGCTCTCCTTATACCTATTCTCCTGAATCGCTTTCTGCATCAAGCTCTGCGCAGCTCGCTGTCTCTTCGCCGCTCTTCGTTGCGCCATAGCTTTGAACAGAAGCATCCTATTCTTCTCTGCCTTTTGAACCCTTTCTTCAACCTTACTCTCCAACTCACCACGCTCCTTCACGACCCTTTGCTCAAGCCCGTTCTTTGCAGCTTGTCTTGCTTCGTCTAGCTTCGCTAACCGAGCTAGCTCCTTCTCCAAAATACTTAACCTGAAGCATCACGTCATCATCATCAATAAAGTTTTGAAATTTTAATCCTCACATTCACATTTCCTTCCTCTGCAGTTTTTAAATTTACGTAAAGACTGACTCTTTACCTCTTTTGTTCAGCAGCATTAAGCTTTGATTCAAGTCTCTGACTAAGCTCCTCCATAGTTGCTGATCTCGGGCTTCTCATTTTAGGCCGTGCCTTGCTCGATAATGACTCATAGTATTGCTGCAAAAACAACCAAAGTAAAGGGAATTTCAATCAATCGGGTACTATTTTTCCCGAGCGTAATTCAAAATTTAAATCTTTACCTGACGACGGAGATCAGCTTCTCTGAGTTTGGAATCGATCTCTTCGGCAGAGACGGGGCTTTTCGGTTCGAGAAGACGACGACGGAGCCTCCGTGGAAGAGTCTTTGGCGATGATGTCGTCACGTTAATATCATCTTCGTTCGCCGGAAAACTCAGGGAGATTCCTCCTAATCTATCCGGTTCCGCCATTGATTTTCGCAAACGAATATCGACTAAAATTGCCGATCACAAATCTCTTATTTAAAGAAGAAAAGAAGTGATTTTTATTGGAAAAAAGAGGTAACTTTATTTCTTCAGAGCGATGGAGTTATTTCGCGTTAGGTTTTTTTTTTTCGAATTGTTCATTTTGAAGAAGACGATAAGCGCGTTTTGGCAAATCGGACCCGTAATTTCTGGAAATTTCTTAAATTATCCATTCTTTGGACCAGAACAATCTCATCTACAGTTTTGTGGGGCCATAGAAACGGTGTCGTTTGAATCATGGGCTTTAGAATTGGGCTAAAGGCCCAAGTTATAGTGTCGACATTCCCAATTTGTATCTGGCGCGAGGTTTACCTGCGGGGGAGAGATGATGATGATGATCGACGACGGTTCGCCAGTTGCGGTGGCGATGGAGGTGGAAGAGTCTCCGGCGGCGGCGATAGAACCGAGAGACCCACCGAGGATTCAACGACTAGAGGAATCGGTGGTCAACCGCATCGCAGCGGGTGAAGTAATCCAGCGTCCAGTTTCGGCGGTGAAGGAGCTCGTTGAGAACAGCCTCGACGCCGATTCAAGTTCCATAAGCGTCGTTGTTAAGGACGGTGGCTTGAAACTCATTCAAGTCTCCGACGACGGCCACGGTATTAGAGTAATGCCTCTCTATACAACACTCTCTCATTTCTTAGTTTCGAAAAATTGGAAAAGTGTTTTCGTTTGCGTCAAATCAGTTTTTTTTTTGTTTGTTTCCGTAAATTAGCGTGAAGACCTGCCGATACTATGCGAGAGACATACGACTTCGAAGCTAACAAAGTATGAGGATTTGTTCTCTCTAAGCTCGATGGGTTTTAGAGGAGAGGCATTAGCTAGTATGACTTATGTTGCTCATGTTACAGTAACCACCATCACCAAAGGCCAGATTCATGGTTACAGGTACAATGATTCGCTTAAATCCGTGCTCTTTTTCTTCTTCTCAATGTGTTAAAGGTAGTTAGTCTCATTGTATCTTCAATTTTGGTTTTGTTTCAGAGTATCTTATAGAGATGGTGTGATGGAGAATGAACCAAAGGCGTGTGCTGCTGTCAAAGGAACGCAGATAATGGTAAAGTTATCAAATTTGGTTGTAGAAAGCGATCTTTTGTTTATGTGTTTTGAGTTTTGTGTGTTTAGGTGGAGAATTTGTTCTATAATATGATTGCTAGAAGGAAGACACTTCAAAACTCTGCGGATGATTATGGGAAGATAGTAGACTTGCTGAGCAGGATGGCTATTCATCACAACAGCGTGAGCTTTTCGTGTCGAAAGGTTGGTAATACTTGCTCACTCACTAAACTAGTCTACCTTTTTTTTTTTGATACAAAATCTTGGAAACTTGAAGCGAAATTAACTGATTCTTGTGTATGATGCTGTCTCGCCAGCATGGAGCTGTCAAGGCTGATGTTCACTCTGTCGTGTCGTCTTCAAGGCTTGATTCAATCAGATCTGTTTACGGTTTGTCGGTTGCTAAGAACTTGATCAAAGTAGAAGTCTCTTCTTGTGACACCTCCGGTTGTACTTTTGATATGGAGGGTTTTATATCCAGTTCGAACTATGTTGCAAAGAAGACTATATTGGTGCTTTTCATTAATGGTGAGGACTTTCTTTTTCCTTAATAGAAATGAAAAGTTACATTCGGTTTTATCACTATGTGATATTTGATTTACTGATTACAACAGATAGATTGGTCGAGTGTTCTGCATTGAAAAGAGCCATTGAGATTGTTTATGCTGCAACGTTACCAAAAGCATCGAAGCCTTTTGTCTACATGTCAATCAATTTGCCACGCGAACATGTTGATATCAATATTCATCCAACAAAGAAAGAGGTGATTGCTTTCTATAATAAGATTGTGTTCTTTGTTGCTTAACTTTGCTTGGAAAAAAATGAATTCCTTATGTTATAGAATCAAGTAATTACATGTTTTGGTCTAGCGTGCAGGTAAGCCTTTTAAACCAGGAAATCGTGATCGAGATGATACAGTCAGAAGTCGAATTAAAACTGAGAAACGCAAATGATACTAGGACGTTTCAAGAACAGGTATGCATGAAACGCAAAAGAACCTAAAGCAATATTTTTTTCTCTGGAGGTTAAGAACATTTATTTAATAATTATAAGTGTTCCTTCTTGCTACAGAAAGTGGAATACATTCAAACTACGTTAACACCCTCAAGAAAAGATCCTCAAGTTTCTCCGTTGTCTTCTGGTATTGTACCATTTAACTCGTTCGAATACCTTTTATAGCCTAAAACCTTTCCCATTGCATGCTCTTTGGTCCGTTTTCACTTCATAACAAAGCTTGTGCTCTTTTCATTAACTAGGACAAAAAACACCGAAAGTTCCTGTGAATAAAATGGTGAGAACAGATTCATCAGATCCAGCTGGAAGGTTACACGCCTTTTTGCAACCCAAGCCAGATAATCTCCCTGACAAGATTTCTACTTTGAGTGCAGTAAGGTAAGACCTAACCTGATAAAACACATATATAGTTCCATATAAACAAATTTGGATCCCGTGTCATCATTCTTTTTCAAAAATCTCATCTGTTTCCTTGAAACATGTTTCTTTTGGTTAGATTTGTTACGCTTCATTATATTCCACTGAACTGGCAGGTCTTCTATAAGACAAAGACGAAACCCGAAGGAAATTGCTGATCTTTCTAGTGTTCAGGAACTTATTTCTGGAGTTGACAGCTGCTGTCACCCAGGTATCTTGCTCTGCATGGCTATTCCTCTGAACATAAACGTCTTTAAACCAATTCTCGTAATCGCTTTCTTGACATTATCCTCTGTTAGGTCTGCTGGAGACTGTAAGGAATTGCACATATGTTGGAATGGCAGATGATGTTTTTGCTTTAGTCCAGTATGAAACTCATCTATATCTAGCCAATGTGGTGAACCTTAGGTATTATTTTTGAGATTTAATGTTTGATTGATTTTAGCTATATGTACAAAAAGAGCTCATACCACCTATCATCTTACTCATTTTGCAGCAAAGAGCTCATGTATCAGCAGACTCTTCGCCGTTTTGCTCATTTTAATGCTATACAGCTTAGCGATCCAGCCCCTCTGTCCGAGTTGATATTGTTGGCTCTGAAAGAGGAGGATCTATATCCTGAGAATGATGGAAAGGATCATCTGAAAGAAAGAATCGCTGAAGTAAGTTTTTTACTTTCTGCATTTCTATGGGTTCTTTATCATGTATCCCTAGTGTTCCCAACAATAACAAGGATTTGGTTAACTTGCTTCGTTTTTAATATATATAGATGAATACAGAACTCCTCAAGGAAAAAACGGAATTGTTAGAAGAGTATTTCAGCGTTTACATCGACTCCGATGGAAATTTGTCACGGCTTCCTGTCATACTCGACCAGTATACACCTGACATGGATCGTGTTCCCGAATTTTTACTATGTTTGGGAAATGATGTGAGTTCATATACTATTATCTCTCCATTATGCTCCTGCTGAAATGTTAATGATCCGAGGAACAGTGGGTTCTAATGTCACCCTCATGACCGATTTAGGTTGATTGGGAAGATGAGAAGACTTGCTTTCAAGGAGTTTCTGCGGTTATTGGGAACTTTTACGCCATGCATCCTCCTCTTTTGCCAAACCCATCGGGTGACGGTATACGGTTCTATACTAAGAGAAGTGAGAGCTCTCAGGAAAAGCCAGATTTAGGTAATTAACTCTGCTTGTGTTGTGTACTTGTGTGTGTCTAATGCTTTTCGTTTTTGGTTCTCTGCATATGCAAAGGAAGTGAGCATCTAATGAACTGTTGCAGGGGGTAACGTCGAGATGGAGTCAGGTCTTGACCAAGAACTTCTCTCAGATGCTGAAAACGCATGGGCGCAGCGCGAATGGTCAATCCAACACGTGCTGTTTCCGTCTATGAGATTGTTCTTAAAGCCACCAGCCTCCATGGCTTCAAATGGGACTTTTGTAAAGGTTTGCCATTTCTCTATTTACCAATAGAAGTTTCACTAGTTCACATAAAAAAGTTTTTCTCTGGAACATCAAATCTCACAGAGACATTAATTACATTCTTTTTTTACTCTTTTGCAGGTAGCATCTCTTGAAAAGCTGTACAAGATATTCGAACGATGCTAGCTGAAACCGCTGAATCGCAGATGGAATGTTTTGATATGTGTAGGCTCCCATTTGCTCTAACTTTTGTTTACAGACTCTGATACCAGTTTATGGTTTTAACTTTTAACCAAACTATGGCTCACATAAATAACCGCAAGCATAATCATCAAACTCGACCTTCTTTTCTGTGGCTTATCCTCCTGAGTCGTCAGGTGAAGAGAAAACAAATTACATAGATTAGACCTTCTCTGGCATGAGGCGTGCGAACGACCGTTCACCAGATTCTATGTCCCTAGCTTGGGAAGTTTCTCGGACGTTATTGCCATGCGTGGACCAAACAGAAGCAGCTTGAAAAGAGAAAGAGAGAGACGCAGGAAGCGTTTGTCGTCTCTTTGAGGAACCGCTTCTCTCGCTCCCAACGCTGCTGCTCCTGTAGCTCTGAATCGAACTCCTGGCTTGAGGCAAGTCCATGTGGCTTCTCCTTGTGAGATCCAAGCTTACCAATTGTCTCTGCACCTCCTCCGGTAGCTGCAGTGTGTATCGGTCTAGATTCTCACCTAGTTGAACCAATGAATGTCCGCTCGAATGAGATCTTGGAAGAGATATCTCAGCCATACGCCAGCTTGACAAGAACCCTGTAGATCTCGATCGAGGTGTTCTGTAACCTGCGCTATTGCCTCTCAAGCTTATGTCATCGTGGGATTCTTGAACATCATTTTGACCATTCCCTGTTTCAAGATCCGTGCTTGTCTCACCGGGTTTAAGAGACATATTTTCACGGCAAACTGGACATGTGGAGCGAGAAGAGAGCCAGACATCGATGCAACTAGCATGGAAAGTGTGTTTACAAGGAGGCATCCAACGTAGCTTTTCTTCATCCTCGAACTCGTTTAGACAGATGGCACATTCGACTCCGCCTTTGCCTATCTTGAGTCCTTTAACCTCTGAGTAGAGGAAAAACGGAAACGACTCGATGACATCTTTGTCGAGCCCACGCCTCGCCCCAGAATGCCACACTTCATGGCCTCTCGCCTCATTCTCTGAGCTGTGCCTGTGGAATATGTAGAACAAGCAGCCACCGAGTATGCTTGAGAGGAACAGGGCAAGCAAAACGATTCCAATCACCGATTCCGCCCGGACTTTGGATCCGGGCTCTTGCTGGCTGGTAACGTAAGGCAAGAGCAATAAATATACTAATACGATCCGAAAGCTGAGATCTCTCGTGAAGATAGTCATAATTAGTACGCTTGAGCGAGAGAAAGACTGAAGAAGAAGCAGTCGTTATGCTATACAGATTCTGATTCATACTGCCCATCACGACAACAAATGTTGTATTACTAGTATTCTAGAATATTAGAATTGTTTTTGTCCAACGTTTCGACTTTGAAGAAGTCTTTGGGACCACTGCACCGTAGATGTAGAACAAAGTACAACTTAACTAATGTCATCTATATTAACTTGTTGGCTACGCAAACAAGACTATTCCCCACAGTTTTGGACCCAATCCTACTTGTAGAAGCCTAATACAATAAGTTAGCCTTTGATAGGATAGTTTGATAATAATAATAATTTGCATAAGCCATTGCTTCTACCTGAGTTGTGTTCTAACAGCATTCAACCAATATTTTAGTCTTAATTGGTTTAAATCATTAAACATCACGAACTAATCCCATTACGCCATACTGGTTATCGCATTTTGTAAGCCGCGTTTAAGATCAAAAATTTACTCAAAACCCGACAAATCGTGGATTTTGATTTGTTTTGGACTTTTGAACAAAGGAAGAGATCAAAATATGGAGATAAATGTTTTGGAATGTCATAGCTCGGGTAGAATGATATAGTCAACCATTACAACTTTAGTTAAAGCTTTGTTTTGTAAACGTATAAATCCTAAAAATTATAAAAAAAACATCTCTTTATTTAATTAAGTCTTGTTTTCTAATTCTATTGGACTTATTTAATGTAAACCGGACAAAAGTTTGTCAAGTTAATAAATCAGTAACCAAACCAAGTCAACAAGAAAATTAATTAAATAGGTCAAATAACAACTCCAGGTCTGAGTTTCGTGTCCAAAAAAGAGTGTGATTTGCTCATTTATGCAGATTATTATATTCCATAATACTTGATGTTTTAGTTTTTTATATAGATTAAGAAATATTTAATGTATAACTATTAATAAATATTTTTTTACACTATCTATTTTAAAATTAATATTAACCAATAGTAATTTAAGAATTATAATATTTTTAGTTAATATATCTTAAAGTGTGTAGCATTAATTAACAAAAAAGTAATCTTAAAAATTTAAAACATCATCTTTTATAAAATAAGAAAAAAAATCTGAAAAATCATCTATTGTAGAACAGAGGGGAGTACGATTTTACAGGGGAGTACGATTTTACTGGAGATTTTAGCTCCGTTGTAGAACTAGAATCGTCAATGTTACCGTTCTAATACTTTGTAATAAAATAGTAAAACAGCCTAAACAAAAAAAAAACTCACATAATTACATCTCCGTTATGTAACACGTCTTCGATTAGTCATTTATTTCAGCTTAGTGAAACAAAATTTTGATACGTTCAACCTAAACGTGAGTTAGATTTTTAAACACAATTTAATATTGATCTGTTTCTATTCGATTTTATTAATAAAGACTTGTTTTCTAACCCTATAAATAATAAGTTTCTTCCAGCATCCAAAACCATCCAACCATCTAAAAGTGTAATATAAAAAAGGGAAAAAGGAAAAAAGGTAAAAAGGTAAAAGGAATAAAAGGATTAGAAAAATGGGAAGCAAAGCTTTTGTCTCAATGGTCTTAGTTGTATCCCTTTGTGCTACCATTTTTGTCACTCAAGGAGTAGCTCAAGTGCAACCACCACTAACAATTCCTGGGTTTGTCCTGCCTGGTTCACCTATAGATTTGGTTAAATGTTGGTCGTCTCTTTTTAACGTTGAAGGATGTGTGCTCGAAATCTCCAAATCAATTTTCTCCGGCAAGTTTGAAAATGTTGAAGCCGCATGTTGCAAAACATTCTCAACCTTAGATGCAAATTGTTGGCCTCAAATGTTTCCACTGAACCCATTCTTCCCACATCTCCTCAAGGACAATTGCGCTCGCATCGTTCCCAACTCACACAAGTGAAAGTCTACACTTTTAGACCAGCCATTCATCATCTTCCGAGTTTAATATGTTTCTGCTTCATGTCTTAAAGAGTTTCATATAGTGAAATTTCTCATTGATCATCCAAAGTTTTTTATTTAATATTTCTATAGACTTGGTTACAAAAATCCAAAGATTGATAAAAAAAAATCTGGTAAAGCATACGTTCTTTTCCCTTTCTAATTACCAACTGGAGCTTCACGTGTTACATAAAGTATATAAACTTTTTGTCTGGATAGAAAAACAAATCTCACAAAGACATCATTTTACATTCTTTTAACTCTTTTTTTCTGGTAGCATCCATTGAAAAACTGTACAAGATATTCAAACGACTTCTAACTGGAACCGCTGATTGTAGATGGAACTTTTTATATGAGTACGTTCTCATTTTCTCTAGAAACAACGAATGAAAAGTGGAACCTGTGGCACACATGACTGACCGCAACCATAATCATTAAACTCGATCTTCTTGTGTGACTTATGATCGTCAACAGAAAAGGAAAAAAAGAAAACTACACAGATTAGAACTTATCTGGCATGAGGCGTGAAAATGACCCTTCACCATAATCTTTGTCCTTAGTTTGGGAAATCTGTCGGACGTCACTCCCAAGTGTGGACCGAACAGAAGCATCTTCAAAAGAGAAAGAGAGAGACATAGATACGTTTCTCTCGTTCCCAACGCTACCGCTTCTGTATCCTTGTCTTGAACTTCTTACTCGAGGTAAGGACATATGGTTTCTACTTATCAGATTCAAGCTAATCAGTTTTCTTTGAACCTCCTCCGGTAACTGCAGTGTGTATCTCTCTAGGTTCTCACCTAGTTGAACCGATGAATGTCCTGTCGAATGAGACCTAGGGACGAATATCTTAGGCATACGCCAGCTCGACAATAACCCAACAGATCGCGATCTAGGTATTGTGATATTTGCATTGTTGTTCCATGCCACACTATTACCAGTCAAGCTTATGCCGGGTGATTCTTGAATGCCACTTTGTGCATTTCCCGTTTCAAGATCCGTGATCGGATATATAAAGCTCTCGGGTTCCAGTGACAGATTCGCACGGCAGACCGGACACGTGGAGCGAGAAGAGAGCCAGACGTCGATGCAATTAGCATGGAAAGTGTGGCTACAAGGAGGCATCCAACGTAGCGTTTCTTTATCCTCAAACTCGTTTAGACAGATGGCACATTCCACTCCGCCGTTGCCTATCTTGAGCCCTATAACCTCTGAGTAAAGGAAAAACGGAAAGGACTCGATGGTGTCCTTGTCGAGCCCCCTCCTAGCTCTACTGTGCGATCCTTCACGGCCTACCGCTGCAATCGATGCTCTATAGATTACATAGAACAAGCAGAAAAATATCATAGTTGAAAGGAACATCCCAATCAAAATTGTCCCAACTATCATCTTGGGGTCTGCGGATTCTGACTCTTGCTGGCAGGTTACGTAAGGCAAGAACTGGAAAAAGAAGAGCGGCAATAACACACAACTTACCATCTGATTGATGAGATCTCTCGTGAAGATGGCCATGTGAAACGGCTCTTTTCCTATATTGTGACCGAATCACTTGAGTTGTATCATCTATGTCTCCGTTTAGAGCGAGAGATAAGGAAGAATAAGAAGTTATACTATGCAAAATCTGATTCGTAGATCAATACGATGTGCCCGTCATCAAGTTATACTAGTCCTCGATTAACTTGTTGACTACGCAACAAATACTTTTCCGACAGTTTTGACCTAATCATACTTGTAGACTCTCATAAAATAATATTACAAGATGCATAGACTTATATAGAGATAGAAATAGCTTAATTTCCTAAACTATTATGGAATAGAAACATAAACTTCTAGATCCTTAGCTCATAGGTGGTAACACGTGTGAGATTGGACAAATCTTCAAAACATCAGCTTTATACTCGGCTGTCGAGTAATCGACGTTTATACCCGATCGTAGGGTTCTTGAAATAGGATGAAAACGTAGAAATCCTCGTCCGTTTAGGATTATTATTATCAAACACGAGTAATTGACTTCGTGTTGATTCAAAGGATGGATGATGATGATGATGATGATGATGATGATGATGATGATGATGATGATGATGCGGTTCTATTCTCGTGAATGAGAAATCGATGCAGCGATACTGAATAGAAAAGAACATCAACTCGAGATAGAACGAGTTAAGTTACATGGGCTTCTAACACAAAACCAATTGACAATAAGTAGAGTGGCCCATGCTTTTTATATATTAAGAAAGATCCCTTTCAACTTCCGATGTGGGATATATTCCCTAATACGCCCCCTCGAAACAATGGCTCTTTGGAGCTTTGGATCGACAGCACCAGTTTTGGGCATGATCGATGATTGGACCAACTTTGGGTCGGATCGGGTTGGATTGCGTGAACTTGGCTCTGATTCCATGATAAATTGATGTGAGTAAAGAACACAAAAATATTTAGGAAGAATTATAATAGACTCTCATAAAATAATATTACAAGATGCATAAACTTATATAGAGATAGAAGTAGCTTAATTTCCTAAACTAATATGGAATAGATATATTTAATATAAAGGTAAATTTTCTAAACTATTATGAAATAGAAACATAAGCTTCTGGATCCTTCTTGACTTTCTTATTTCCGATATGGTCGATCTCGTCGATCTCCCAATAAGACTAAACAAAAGAAGGTTACGTTGTGTCTATTAATCTATTATCCATGTGATGTTTACGTCCTCAGTGGAATTTGACGGACTAATAATTTATGTGCTTCTACTAGATAAATCATATGACTATATGAGACTTATTAATTATTATGAGTAATGCTTTTGAACCGTTATACATTCTTTGACTTAGTTACTTGACCCCCCAAAAAATAAAAAAGTTTGGTGGTTGCTGACATGCTGTTGTTTTGCATGTTCTAAGTTTCTAGTTATGTGAAATTTAGTCTATAATCATTTTTACCTCGAAGCTAGCGTTATAAGTCGACCTAAATTCTACACAAACTTAAAATTTAAATCTGCATGTTATTCAATTTTTCAGAGTTTGAAAAAAATTTACTATATATTAACAGAAAATAAAACAAATTCTAATCACAAAGTCAACTCAAGGCAAAGTAAGACTCGATTAGGGAACTACATCAGCACGACAAATGGGACACGTGGAGCGATAAGAGAGCCAAATGTCAACACAGTCAGCATGAAACACATGTCCACAAGGCGATACCAAACGCAGCGTTTCATCGTCTTTGTAATCGTTTAAACACACGACGCATTTGAGCTCTCCTTTTCCTGGCTCAATACCGTTAGCCTCCGTGTAAATGAATGAAGGAAACGACTCAATGGCTTTAGCGTCAAGCCCTCGCGGTGACCTCCTCGAACTCAACTCAGCCTCCATCGTGTCCCCAGCAGCGGAACCGGCGGTTCGGTCTCTGCATCGTCGGATAAAGTAATTGACGCAGTAAAACGCTATGAAGGCGAAACTCGCAAACGCAAACACGATTGTTCCTTCGTTTCTTCTGAAGTATGACATGATGGGAATTTTAACATCTTCTCGATTTGTAATGATAATAGATAATAAAAGAGAGAGAAGAAGAGACTCGATCTGAGCGGCGAGGTCATATTTCTAAATATATACACTGAGAAAGAAGTGGCGTTCACGTTTTCTTGGTAGATTCTAGGTAATTTCCACGTACTTCACGTTTGATACGCGTCTCGTGTTTGGCTTTGAATAAGTGCAATGACTCTTGCACTTCCCCAGTTGCTAATATTTTAGATTAAATAGGTTGGATAGTTTTAGTCGTCGGACCAAACTAAACTAGCTTAACGGAATCTAGATGAGACTGTTAGTTTTGAGTTATAGTATTACTAGCTAAAACAGATGTAACGAAAGAAAGAACAAAATTGGATTGTCGACGACGATGTGTAAACATGATATCCATGTAATCACAAGTGCTACAACATGATCATGATTTTGATATATTATGTTTTTTTTTTTTTTTTTTATATAAAAGGGAAAATCCCAGACCTATAGATGGGTCTAGACTAATCTCCTGGGGGAGGTGCAACCCACAGATAAACCCTCTCTTTGGATATTCAAATGGGCCGTAAGCAATGGGTCCATATCTGTGTAGTTGTCCAGAGACATCATGAGATAGTTCCCTCCAGCAAGGTTTGACTCCCGACTTGAGTGCAGGTAGGAGCCTTTCCTTACCATTAGGCCACGATGTTCCGGACTATTATGTTGGTATAAATAAAATTATGGCTATTAAGGAACAAACGTTACATAATATATGAAAGATTCATTTGCACACAAAAAAAAAATATATATATATATATATATATATATATATATATCAAAGATTCTAGCAATTCTTTCCGAAGTACAAGAATCGAATATATAACTCTCTGAAAGGGTTGTCAAAAAAAAAAAACTCTCTGAAAGGAAGTTAACTTCTTCTTTTTTCACATGAATTCTTGGAAGGAAGAAAAATTCTTAACTGCGGATTATTATGATATACAGTTATTTTGGTTTATTTTGTAATAGTTTTTTTTCCATCAAAATACAGTTTCATTGATATTAATTGGGGATTACAAAGTCAATATGCAGAAATTTCTAACAAACAAATAATTACATAACATAAGAAAATAAATGTGTCATATTCTAGGGATGATACGACAAATTGACAAAATAAGTGAATTTGACAATAACATTACTCGCTAGCAGAGTATTAAACTCGTTATTTTGTCTTCTTTGTATCAGACATTTCTCTAATGCAAAGTGTGCGAGTGTGTCTAGCATCTTTTGGCTATAACTCTTCGTTGCACACTCCATGTTAAAAGCCATTGTTCTTGACATAAGTTTTGAAGTTTCGACAATCTCAAACAAAAACAAAAACAAAAAAATTGTATCAGAGAATGACTTAGATTTTCACCCTTTTGAATTCAACATTTGATGTATTTTAGGTAATTTTTACTAATTATATATATATATATATATATATTTATATATTT
>OVBJ01001256.1:0-30249 GCA_900406535.1 Noccaea bulbosa
TCTCCACCTCGGCGGGAACTATTTCGCCGGTCGGATCCCGTCGTCTTACGGAAGCTGGCCGGTTATCGAATATCTGGCAGTTTCCGGCTACAAGCTTGTAGGCAAAATCTCTCCAGAGATCGGAAATCTATCGGAGCTCGTCTGGTTCGACGCCGCCAGATTCTATTTTTTTTTTTCCCCTAAAATCAAAACGACGTCGTATCATGTGGTTGGCTCAAACTGAAATTAAATTGTACTGGATTCTAATTTGGAGATGATTTTGTAAACCAAAAATCAATTTTTTGATAAACCGAAATCGAAATGGACAAAAAGACGTCGTTTTGAATCCGTTTTGCAGAGTCCGTTCTGACGTGGCAGATGATGTGGCAGCTGACTCACTCCTCAAAACGCAAACGCGGTATTGACTTCGATCAAAGGTTGATTTGACCAAACAGTGAATAGTATGGGTACTAATAATAATATGTAACAAGAGTGCGGGTACTAATTGGCATATATGAAGAGTGTAGGTACTAATCGAGACACCTGAGACGAGTTGAGGTACTAATTTTCCGCTTTTCCAGATAAAGTGGCATGTCGATCAGGTGATCAGCTTGTAACAAGGTTTTGTATATTTAAAAAAGTATTTAATCTTCCACAAAAGAGTTTGATATTAAACAATCTGTAGTGTGACCCTAGAAAATGCAGCCAACAACTCCTATTAGAGAGCCTGTGCTTATACTGGATCAGACATTCATTCACATCACAGAGAACCTGAAATGGCTTTGGAATGACACTTTTGATGAACCCGATCAAGAAGTACAAATTGAAAAGGACGTTTATGATTTTTTAATAAATGGTTTTAATTCAGTAATTAAATCTGTAAATGATATTCTTTTTTTAAAGCGTTTAATAGATGATACGTTTATGCATTTTCGGTAAACTATATATATGATTCGACAATATATAATTATATGCGATATATTTGTAACTCACTTGCACGTGTCAGTTCAACATTTCTACATTTCAAATTCAAATAAAACGCAATATCAAATGGCTATTTCACTTCAACCAAGACGACAACAAGAAGTCGGTTATATTTTGGCTAAAAGATAAATTATTTTTTCCTCCTTTCTAATTTCACCACAAACGTAAAACTAATACATTTTCGGCATTAAGAAGTTGGACAAAAGGGTTACAGAAAAAAAAAGTGAGTTAAATGTTGGCCTTAAATGTTTGGTGGTGATGGTTCTAAGGAGACTTCGTTAGTCAACATAAACTTTGGGTTTTCAAGTATAGTATTTGTTCAATACTTCAATTTAAATCGATAAGTTTTATAATTTTAAATATCGTAGTCTTTTATGTATAAAAGGAAATTTTCATCTAATTTGAAATCAATTACTAAATGTAACGATAAAACGATATTTGGATTTGCATATATTCACGAAGAGACGTAAACCTAATCTGTAGCTATGGTAGGTTTTTTTGTTCGATGCTTGTTTTCTTTGTCTTTATATTAGTATATTATTTCAAGAATATGGACTACGTAAGTAATAATTAAAAAAAGAAAAAAAAGTAGTAATAATTTTAGAAAGAAAATTAAAGAGAAACCGTAGTGAAGCATGATAGTCTTCAGGAAAGTAAATTTATACATGTTAAGTATCCAATTCAAACTTTTGACTTTGAACAAAGTAGATGAAAATTGATTCTCTCACACTCAAGTCATCAAAAGCATTCAATACTTTGCATGCTACTTATCCTTGGTAAGTATGTGTGTATACATATTCTGTTTTCGCTTTTCATCACGAATAGTTTGGTCTACATGTCATAATGTAACATAACAAAAAACTTAGAAACAAGGAAGAGTCAACTCAAAAATAATAAATTCGAGTCTAGAAACTTATTCCACTTGCATTAATTAGAATATGTTATCACTTTATCAACAATATACAGAAGTAACGTTGCGTGAAATAAGAAGAGCAGAGAGGGTCATAAAGGGAAGTGAAGAAGAAAGAGGAAACTTCTGGAAAAAGAGGAAGCCAACACATACGCTCTTCTCGCACATTCCTTTACTCTTTCCTTCTTGTGGACCCCTCACTTTTTATTCCTATTCTACCCTTTTCTTCCTCGATCCCATTTTTCTTTTCTTTTTTAAATTCAATTTTTATTTCCTTCTGGAACTTCCCGATCTGTCTCTCATCTCTCTCTCCTCTCTCCATTTTCTCTTTCTTATCAATCCGTCTTTGCCTTTTGCCAGAACATTCTAGAACTTCGCAAGACATAACTCAATCACAATCTCTCTCTTTCTCTCTCTCTCTGTCTCTCTGTAGCTTTGAGATTAAAACGTGTGTTAATCACAGGCTCTTTCTTTCTGGATTGTTGCAATCTCTTTGTTGGTTGGTAGAGAAAAGGTTGCGTTAGGAAAGAGAAATCTTTTTATGAGTGTTTTTTGGATTTGGTTTAATGTCTGTAAGAAGAAGATTTATTAAAGCAAAAGACATACCCTCTCTGTTCTGTGTTTAGTTTCTGTATTTTCGGATCTCATGATT
Organism: Noccaea bulbosa; assembly: GCA_900406535.1. Classification (NCBI taxonomy): domain Eukaryota; kingdom Viridiplantae; phylum Streptophyta; class Magnoliopsida; order Brassicales; family Brassicaceae; genus Noccaea; species Noccaea bulbosa. The sequence goes on from OVBJ01001256.1 coordinate 2,526, forward strand.
CGAAGCTTCTTCCATCAACGACAATAAAAAATAGTTTCTTTCCATTGGTAAATCAATCATTTCCTCTTCATTTGTTCTCGCCGGCGACAATTTTTTTTCCCAGTCGAGTCTTAATTTGGGTATTGGGTTAGAGAAAGTTCAGATTTTGAGGTGTGTGTCGATCTGAAACTCATGCCGGGGGAACAAACCGGAGAAACTCCGACGATAGCCGGCGTTGGCGGCGGCGGAGGTGGTTGTAGCGCCGGGAACAGTGGCGGAAGCAGTGGATGTGTAGGAGGCGGTGGTGGTGGAGGTGGAGATTCGCAGAGGTCAATTCCGACGCCGTTTTTGACGAAAACGTATCAGCTAGTGGACGATCCGGTTTACGACGATTTGATTTCGTGGAACGAAGATGGATCAACATTCATCGTGTGGAGACCAGCCGAATTCGCTAGAGATCTTCTTCCGAAATACTTCAAACACAACAATTTCTCCAGTTTCGTTCGTCAGCTCAACACTTACGTGAGTTTTTGTTTTTCTTTCTGCTTTTAGTTTGTAGTTTGAATTAAATCTCAATTTCGCTTTAGTAGTGACTCGTGTATTTGGTTTAATTCGGTTTAGGGATTTCGAAAAGTAGTTCCGGATCGGTGGGAGTTTTCTAACGACTGTTTTCGGAGAGGTGAAAAGATTCTGCTTCGGGATATTCAACGCCGGAAAATCTCTCAGCCCGCAATGGCCGCAGCAGCTGCAGCGGCTGCGGCGGCAGTAGCGGCTTCAGCTGTCACGGTTGCTGCGGTTCCGGCTGTAGCTCACGCTGTCTCTCCGTCAAACTCCGGAGAAGAGCAGGTGATTTCATCTAACTCGTCACCTGCGGCTGCAGCTGCTGTGACTACTAGTGGAGGAGCCGTTGGTGTTGTTCTACAGAGGACGACGAGCTGCACAACTACGCCGGAGCTGATTGAGGAGAACGAGCGGTTGAGGAAAGAGAATGTACAGTTGAGTCAAGAGCTGACGAAGCTTAAAGGATTGTATGCGAACATCTACACGCTGATGGCGAATTTCACATCCGGTCAAGCGGAGTGTGCGGAAGGTAAACCGTTGAATCTTTTACCGGAGAGAGAAGAGACGAGTGAAGAAGCCATGGCAATGGATTCTAGAATAGAAACAGGGCTTGGTCTGAAGCTCGACGAGGATTTGACTCCCAGGTTGTTTGGGGTTTCTATAGGGGTGAAGCGAGCTAGAAGAGATGAAGAGTTGGGTGCTGCAGAAGAAGAAGATGATGAGAGACCAGAAGCGACGAGTAACCGAGAGGGAGAAGAACAAGGCTCTGATGTTAAGTCGGAGCCGATGGAGGAGGAAAATAACTCCGGTAACCACAACGGGCCATGGCTCGAACTCGGAAAATGAAATGGATTTGTGGTATCTGCAGGAAACTGTCGCTGATCCCCCATTGAAAAGGCAAGAGCCACTGAGCTGGACCGGAGCGGAGAATTGGAGCAATGTTTGGTCATTAGAACAAAAGCTTCTGAAATGTTTAACAAATCAGCAGAACAAGATTCATTTATTTGGGGGTGTACTAAAAACACAGATCATTCATCCTACTACCATCCTGAGTTGTTCCGAATCTCGGAAGTAGCTTCTTGAATCTTCTTCTTGATGGAACTGAAACTATTCTGGCTCGTTGTGCTCCAGCGGGTGGATGTGCTTCTCACGATTTCAGATAAAGCAGGCAGATTCGAAGTCACGTCTTCATACTCTGAAAAAAAAAGAAAATAGCAGAAAAGCAATGGGTTCTATTTAGTGTTATAGCAATGTTGATAACTAAATCTTTACGTTCTTGAAACAATTGTAGCCCCTTGACTTGTAATGATCACATGATGAAATTTATTATTTCTTAGTTAAAACTTAAAGATAGTTTCATGGTGTGTGTATGTGCGTCTTACCTGATGACATAGGAAGCTCGTACTGGCGCTTTAAGAACTTGGAGGCGTTACGGTCTTTCTTGTGGCAAAGAACTCTGACTAGAGTTTGTGCGTCCTCCAAGCGCCGTTGCTCTGAGCTCACTCCCATGTTGATGAGCTCGCTCGCAGTCATCAGCATCTGAATTAGCATTTCGCTCTGCCACAGAGAAAGCAAGTGTCTCAGGTTTTTTTTAGCGAAAGATAACTAACTTTGCGAGTGAGCAAAATGTATTTTACCTCGAGGGAGTATAAGTCGAGGATCTCTTTCGCCTGTTTTGCCTCTTGCTCAACAAGTGAACGAGGAAGTCCTTCTCCATCAGCGATGAAGAACTCCTACGAGAATGCATGGCAAAGGTTAGTAATGCACAAACTGGAGCTGCCATGTTCATGAATCGAGACCAGCTTCTCATAGGCAAGATTGCAGAACCCCAAAATCAAAGAAGTAGAACATAGTTTCTCAGTTTTATGCTGAGAGTATACTAAGATGTTACAGTTCGAAATTTGGAATTTCAATATAGGATCATAAACTAGCACCTTCAAAATACTGAGATCTTCTTCCATCAGAGTGATGTCTGAATCTGAAAATGCACGGGTTGGCCCTCCATCAAGTAGTACTCGAACAAAAGCTTCCTGCGCGAGAGTAGGATGTAATGAGCATAAAAGAAGTTGAAGTTTGTTAAATTCGTTTTATGCAAAAGTAAAAGAAGTGTTACCAAAGCGGATCTGCAGATGCTTAAAACAACCATATCTCGCGAATCCTCATAACTCAAACTGCATACGTTATCAAGGACCTGTGCATTGCATTTCTCAGTGTAAGTTCATGCTTAGTAGTAAGGGGTTAATCAGGGGAATGAGATGACTTTTGTTTACAGAATCAATGTGAGGGAGTAATCTTTCCAAGCGGGCGCCTTCGACTGTGCCATTGTACAGCTGTACTAGGAACATATCTCTCAGATCCCAGAATATCACTCTTGCCCCTGTTAAAGGAGAAACAATAAATACAGAAAACAGAGCTAAATAGAGTTTCTTTGTCCTCTTTAAAGCAAAATATATTAAAATTCATGCAACCCATTAAGCATTCTCACTCATTCACGAGGTGATAACAATAAAAGAGGAACATATACATTTGCGAACAGAGATGAAACATGACAATTATGTATGGCTTATGCACGAGTATGATGAAGACGGGCAATAGTAAATCTTGCTTTGTACGTCTGCAGACAAATGCTAATGCATCTTCTATTTCAATAAAATGACCATCTAGTATAATAGCTCACCAATTAGATCACGGGTTTTGGTTATGCAATTGGCATTGGTCTCCCTGAGGCTGTCATAGGTGGTAGCAAAGAGTTCATCAACAGCTTCACCATGCGTCATTGAATTCTCCTCGTCAACTTCATCAATCTCAGTTTCTGAAACAAGACACGCCAGTTGACATTTCAACACACGACAACCATCAAAAATGAAGAGTAAAACGTCTAGTCCCAAATAAATGAGCTTACTTGATCTCTTTTCAAGAGAGGATCGGACAAGTGCTAAAGATTTCCTTATGCCAACTTCAGTTGCACTGATTTGTTTCTGGATATACTGATCAACAAAAACAATGCATTTGTTTAATTTTCAGAGATAAATATCGAAGGTTTTAGCTTGGAAGGACACACTTACGCAGAGCGTATTTAATCTTATGCAGAGTTTCGGTATTGTTAGTTCATCTAACTTCTTAACCATATTATTATCTGGCTCAGTAAACTCGAGCGACTTCCTCTTCATTGCTGGCATAATAGCATCTGTGAATCGAGTCAAAGGAGGAGGTGACGGGTACAGAAGCTTCTTGTCAACTGCAGATATAGGCTTATGGTCAATACATCACAGTATGATTATCAAGACTCGCTTGTTTTAAAACAAGTTTTGAAATTGTTATTATTTCACCTTTGGATTCGGTCAAGAAGTTATAAATATACTAAAATGTTAGTTTCAAGCAAGGTCCCATACTAAGAAACACAACATCAAAAAGTCTACATGTTACGTTGCAAGTAATCTACCAGACACATATAAGCCTGCTTAATCATGTGTATCATACGGATATAAGTTATTTGAATTTTATAGTAGTGTTTTCCGTATGGTAGTGCGAGAACAAAACTCAGTAAAAACTGTAAGAAGATTAGAGTTGATTAATACCTAGTTGATCGAAAATTCTCTGAAGATAAGTATCCAAGCTATGGTAAATTATTGAGAGAAGAGCTTGGAGATGTGTGATATCAACAGGTAGATGTAAACCAAATAGCTGAGACACAGTCTGCAAAGTAAGTGAGAAGAGAAAGTAAGACGGGAAATGAATTGTTGGCAATATTTTTTAAAAATAGTGAAGAGAATAATACTAGAAGAAAAGCAAGAAGCTAAACAGAGCCAGCATGCAATTCCAGAGGCAACCTAAACCGAAGAAAAATGGTCTCTGGTACTGGACTCCTCTAATATATCTTAGCCTTCTGTTAAGCTCCTACAGTTTGCACGCTATTCCACATAATGATGTCATGATAGTATGTAAATATACCTCTTCTATGATCCTGAATATTTCAACGATTGATGAAGCATGTCTCTGATGAACTGATACAGGCTCCCACTCCTGCTTATAGAAAATTATAATCAAAATTATGGTTCCATCTTTTGGACAATAAGGTTTCCTGCATTATAGTTTGGATTTGTTCGGTTGAGCAAAGTGATGAAAGGTCTGTATATGTTACTACATCTTTCTGACTTCACAGATCCTTCATTTAGTCAGTATATATTATGAGTTCAAAACTATATACGATGCAACCTTTTGTTTGCTTCAAAGATTTCTCAATATTGAGCAGATGAGGTTTAAAGTGATCCATCAAAATTAAGTTCCCCTTATGGCCGAATTTTAATGTCAACCTACTGTCAACATCAATCAACATGTATATATTTTACCAAGAATATATAACCTCGATTTCAAAGGCTCGCCTAGTCCATTGCAAGATATGATCATGTTGAGAGATAAGCCAATCCAGCATTACTGGTTTGACAACCTTTTCTATCTGCACATAAACAAATATGAATATTTTCTTATATGACTTATTTGACATGATAGAGCAAACCAAAAAATTGAGGAGTGATATTTCTGAAACTCAATTTATATAAAAAACTATATTTATCCAATGACCTCGTAATTCTTCAACTTGTGGAGGTAAGGTTTGTGCAACTTTGATTTGCTATGACAATTATACAGTTGAATCAAGGCTTCCTCTAACATATACGCAGCAGGAACTACTTTTCTAACTTCACCAGAGAGGGATGAAACTCCTTCGAGGAAAGGCATCTAATCCGGTAGAACAAAAGATCAATCATTAATACAGAAATACCAGTGACAAACTATATTCTCTCAAGTACAGAACAATGCTCAGGGACAAACCAGTCTTTCTCCGTAAAACCGATGCAGCAGCATGGCTGAGATCATCATACATTCGGGTAACCATTTGGAGAAAACTGGGGCAAACTCATTGATCTCTGCCTTTGCGATGACACTCAGTTCATTTGCAAGCAGAGCTAGAGCATGCGTGCGTTCACCATGAGATTTCACGTATGCAAAATGTGCAGCCTAGGAGGATAAGATTATTAATACTCATATGTTAACATCATATGGTAGAGCGATAAAAGAAGTGGCTTATACAACATTAGCAATACAAGATAACCAAGACAAAAGCTCACCCTGGCACATGCCCCTTTAATAGAGTTCTGAACATAGGATTGTATCTTATCACCAACTGCATCACTCAAGGTATCTAGCGTGATAAGCTGGAAGAAAAATTGATATTTATTAACGATGTTCGTTCAGGTAACTTCAATTGAAAATTCATAAGTCAACAGATGTAAAGTATACAGACACAAAATGGAAAAGGCAAAAGATAGGTTTGTTGAAAAATGGTAATAGATCAGAAACGCCCACCTCAATTCTGGTACAGTCAGATGGAGGAAGTCCAACTGTAGATGCCAAGCTAACAAGCATTCCAAAATCACGAGGTTTCTGAAGAGAGATAGAAGATCAAGAAGCTATATAAAGAAACAATGTTTTTTTATGTCATGAAAAAATTGCAAAAACATACTCGACATGAGGAATTTGCAACAGAGATAAAAAAAAAAAATGGTATTTCACTGGAGCAGTTAGGAAGTAGCGAAAATCCAATGATATTGATTACCAGGAAAAAAGAACAGTATATGGCAGAAGAACTGCACGCTAACCAGAGATACATATAAGAATAATTGGCCAGAAATTTTTGAAAAGAATCACAAAAAACTATGTAAATATATTAGCACATTATCACAGATCGATAACTGACCTTACCAAAGTGTAGGTGGTAGTCCTGAAATTGATCATCACACCAAGCACTAACTGAAGTGAAAATTGCCTTCACGAGACCTAAGTGTATGTCAGTTCCAATGGTTTGCCTTGAACATACTATATGGCTCAAATAAAGATCTTCCTTCGGGTTGCCCTTTTCAGTGGAAGTTACTTTCTCCAACTCCTGAATTGCGCTCCCTAGAAGAGAAGGTTCACCTGTGCACACAAACTTCCCAGAAAAAGAGAACATGTGGTAACTACCTTAAACTCTTGTCTTGGATAAATTATCAATGCAAGAATCAAACAGCATACAGTAAAACTCAACCTGGCATGGTACTTAAATTATTGTGTAGCTGCAAGGCGTAGAGTTTAAGCCTGGTTAATCTAACTGCTAGTTTAGGGGTCCTAAATGTTAGGTTCCCTCAACATGTTTATTTATATCAGCGTGTGTGTGTGCGTGTGTGTTTATACCTTTGCTTCTAAAATAAACAGATCAACTCTATAGGTGATACGTTATTGTGTTCAAAGTTACATAGAGCGCTAAGCCAGCTTTGTGCGGAGAGTGATCAATTAGATAAGGCAGACATCTGACGAATAAGTGGAACAATTGAGAAAAGACATACCTGTTGAAAAAGAACCCATCCATATATTGCATTATGCAGATTCTCAGTTATGCCCAATGTCGACCAAATTGATTTCATATGGAAAAGCATTGATGAGGCATCCTGATATGTATTTGAAGTCAGGGACAAATATGCATGAGACAAATGATAAGAAGAGTAACAAGGGACTAAGGATATCTACCTCTATGAGTTGACCCTCTTCAAGAACATCAAATACGCCAAATAATAATTTCTCATAGAGTCTAATGTTCAAATGATAGATAGCAGTCCAATAATAAGTTTCTTCTTCAATACCACATCGGCCCGGTAGTGATGATAACTTCGAAGACACGTGCCTTATAGATGATAAAACATCAATCCGCAGCGAAGAAGACATTACAACATCCCATTCCTATGCCACCAGAAATAAGTTTTAGATTCAAGAAGGAGAAGACTGTTACGTTTCACTAGATGCGAACTTGCTGGCTATGAAACACTTAGATCACAATATAGTACGCACCTTTGAGTCTCTAATCGTTGCAAGGCATTTTCTCATAGTTGCTCGTTCATTTTTTTCCAGACCAGGTGAGAAACAGAGGGCTTCTTCTAGTAGGTTAGCCTATATTGACGATGGGAAAAGGCACTTAATTCATTGGCTGAAACAAGTATACTTCGCTGTCTTTCACATATACTGAATATGCATATCTACGTGAACAGAGTAACAGGATGATGAAGATGTAAAAGATCAATTTGCAAGGCAACCAAAACCACAGAAGCTGGATATGCTTATTAAAGCAGGTTAAGTGTTAGTTAAGCGGTGGTACAAAAGATATGCCTATGTGCCAATTAATCCTATCTTTTTCTCATTCGTGCTTATAAATAAGATATTTGTAAACGCAATTTCCAATGAGAGCACGAAGAAAAAGGAATTATAGCAAAGCACCAGGGTTGGTGACATCCAGACTTATGTGAGATAATATTATACCAAGAAATGCATGAAATTGTGTAAGGAGTTGCATAAGGACAGCAAGAAAAAACAAAAATGTAGTTCATGGGCACCTGTCTAGTCTTCCATTTCATGTAGAGTTTTTCATTAGGAAAATCTGATTTGAATATTCCAACCAAAAGCCCCAATGCTAGCTGTGGAAGATCAATTTGTTCACCTGTCCTCAACTGAGCCAACTGTACTAAATTTCTCCGTATGCATGTATCCATCTTTGATGAAATCTATTAAAGCAGTAACAAACAGTGGTTAAAAATATGCTGCACAGTAATACATATGATCCAACTGAAGTAAACTGAAATATAAAACTGCTAATTGTCTCGGTTATTAACAAAATGCTTGTTAACTTTATAAACAGAAGGCCTTTCTCCTCTCGTACTACGTAAGATAACTACTGGTTCCTTAGAGCATGTCATAGATAATGATTTAATAGCTTGCCTGCATCTGGACACGGATCATGTTGATGACCTCTGAATGTGCATTGGAGACCTGAGGCCGTAGATGTGGTTTGTCCTTTCTCTTCAAACTTGACAAAAGCTTTGAGCCTTTTTCTAACTTTCTTCTCTGGGTAGGATACGCCTCAACACTGCTTATAAAAAACCATAAGAATGTGCGAATCATAAGCAACACAGAATACACATGTATGAAGGAAACAAAGAAAGGAGGAAGTACCTCGAAAGTAACATAGACGCAACCATTAATTCGTAAGCTGCTTCTCGCAAATCATCATCCGATAACCCTTCAAAATTCCTAACATCATGAATCAGTTCACTCGAAAAATGGAAACTAAAAGAATCAAGATTCACAAGGGAAACAAATAGTACTCTAGGACAGAAAATCCAAAAAACAAATTGCTTTACTAAATACCTGTTCTCAAAGGTGGCAAGCCGAGAGGAATGATTTTGATAGGTTTCATCGGTTGAATTTCAGGTGTTTCCTCTTTACATATATAGTTTTCTCTAGTTGGAGTATAAGAAGAATCAATATGGCATGACATGTCTGGGCTATTGTTACTGGAATTTTCTACGTTAACTGGTTGGGGAGGCAAACGGTGAGGAGGAGATCCTGCTGCATCTGGACTCGATACAAGAAAATAGGAATCTCTAGACTGTGAGTGTATCTGCAAATTCAAATCATAAAAACTAATCACTTCTAAGGCATATGAGGAATCGTCACAGCTCCGCAATTTGTAAATCTACAATTTGATAGTGTGTACTCAAACTATACTTCCCATCGAGTAAGCAAAAGAAACAATCAAGAAGCCAATAAATCACGCATATGTCAATTTAGAATGCGAGTTTTCTTAGCTCAGTTACACATTTAAAGACACCAGCAAACACCGGAGCAAGGTAGAAACATTTCCTTACCGTTACAGGGTATGAGGATTCAAAATTGTATTTCTCCGTGGCTTTGAATACATCAACCACACCACCTGCATTCGTGTTCACAAAAATTAAACGAGTTAGACAACAGCTTGGCAAATCGCAAACTACCAAGCAGAGTACCAAATTTTTTCCACTAAACTAACAGTGTAGAACCCATGGTCCTCGACGAAATCAACAAATCGGACGAAAACAATCCGCAAAATCAAAAGACTCCGTTTCACTAAGAAGATGGGAAAAGAAAAGCTGAGCTCATGTAACCACTTTTGCAGCTCAGAGACAGAGACTAACTAGGAATGGGATTAATTTCCTCAGCAAAAAAATACGCAACAAATAAATTTCAAAATTTCTCAGGAAAGGTAAAACTCACCGGATTTCACGCAATCCAAGACGTAATCGGCGCTGAGAGCATCTAAATCAGCCGGAGAAAGAGGAGTAGAGGAACCAGAAGGGGAACGAAGCTCCTTTACCAAACCCGAAGACATAAGAAACTCCATGAGCTTGCGGCGATCGTTCCGGTAACGCTGCAAAAGAGAATCCATATTCGCCCTCTCCAACCGAATCCCGTTCGAGTCAGGAAACAGAAAATCGCCTCAGAAAATATAACGTAAATGTTGAAAGGGAGCTGCTAAGAGGGCTTCTTCAGCGTACTTCCTTGACTCCTCTCAAGGAAGAAGAAGGTGAAAGAAAGCTTCGGTTTTTTGGGGGAAGCGCGGAAAAGCACGCACGAGTGATGATCAGAAGAGAAAGACCAATTCGACCTTGCCAAGATTCTTTTCATATTATCACCAATCTGACTTTTCTATTTTTATTTTCTTTTTGGTAAGTCCATAAACTTTTGAAAAATTCAAATTAACAACATAACGACGAAATTTTCTTTCTGCTTATCAGCATCGCTTACATCGTTCGCCAAAGCCACGACGCCGTTTAGTATGCATAAAGCGACGTCGTTAGATTACAAAGTGAATAACATCGTTTCACTGGTGTTTGATGATACGGCGTCGTCTGATAGATGGATAAAACGACGTCGTTTGGCTTTGCAGATGGGCGACGGCGTTTGGCTTTGCAGATGGGCGACGGCGTTTGGCTGGATAGAGTGAACGATAAGCACAAAGCTCTTTCACATATGAAATTTTGATTTTTATAAACGATCGATAAGCACAAAGCTCTGTTTACACGTTCCACAACAAGAAAAAAAAGCAGGTCCAAGGAGGCAAGGATGAATACGCATTTTCTCACTAGTCGCAAATATAAATCACAGGACACAATACATTGATCTAGAACTCTAACTACACAACACTAAAACACGCACCAGGGTTTACATTTACCTGAAACTTGTGGTCTGAAATTTTGTTCAGTCTGATCCTGGAACCACAAAAGATCCCTATACTTCGTTTGCGTTCTTCAAGATGTTAAACTTGCAGAGCGGGCAACGAGAGTTTATGTGAAGCCATTTATCGATGCAAGCGCAATGAAAATGGTGGTTACAAGGGAGTTCTCTTAGTTCAACTCCATCTTCATATTCACAGAGACAAATGCAGCATTCCTGTAGAATCACAAGGGAAGCAAAGCATAAACATTCTACACACCAGTTTTGATATGTTTGACAAATATAAGGAAATGGTAGTACCGCATCTTCTGGAGAAAGTGAACGTTCAATAGGTGAATCTGTTCCACATTCCGTCATTGTTCCTCTATTACTTGCTCCTCGTGTTTCGTCTGGGAGCTTCTCATCGTCGCCAATCTTTCTGTATCTAAATTTTGGCATTTGTTCTATGTCGTTTTTCGATGCTCCCTCCTGGTTTTCATCAATTTAGATCACGATTTTGAAGTTGGATTTACTAATCCTCTTTAAATGAAAGAACTGCTTCTGAGATTGAATACTGTTAAAAGGAATGGAAGTAAAAGAGAGCTTACCTCGTCGGCAACAGCATATAATATTGCAATTATACATGGAAGGCAGCAGCAAACAGCAAGGCCGATAACACAAGCCAGTGCAACACAGAAGACGACAAAGAAGACATCGAAACCGAGAAAAATGATACACAGCCTGCAAGTTTCAAACACCAGCGTACATATTCAATAAAAGAAAAATGCAGAAACAAACAAAAAAAAAAATTAAAAAAAAAAAAACATACCAATAGAGCTGAGGAGAGTCATTAGATAGTGTTTGGCCTCCGGCAGATATCCAGTAGAATCCGATTATCCACCAAATGAATGAGAACATTGTATTGGCTGATTCAAGATGCTTCGCAGGATTACTGAGACCATCAACATTGACGATCACCAATTGCCATATGGGAACGAAACAAGACTCAAACAAACAATATAGAAAAGGATTGAAATAGCCTAAAGAACAAAAGATCCAGATCAGGCTTTTGAGCTTCTAACATTTACAAGAACATAAGCTGATATCAGTATTCACCAAAAAGAAAGCTAAACAATTTCACAGTACAAATTTGAGGTTTCTTTCTTTATCAATTTCGTTCCCCAAGACTATCATTTATATCTTCTGACATAAGCGTGGAAAGAGCACAGAAAAAGCTGCATAGAGATTCACAGATACAATAAGCATCAACTAACATCAACCTAAAAACTAAGATTCCACATTGAAATGTATAAACAGTGACCCAAATCATCTCAATCTTCTCCCAATTCGAAATTATAAATTCTCAAGTTTCATACAATTCCAGATCAAATCCACAATCGTTGAACGAAATCGATACCTAGTATTGCCTCTATCTTCCAACTGCGCTAACGAAACGTACTGCTGCGACGAATTCGTAAACCCCGGACCACCATCATCCGACGAAGAAGAAGAAGCTGATGATGATCGGTGGCGCGTGCCTCTCCTACGCCGCCACCTCCTCCTCCTGTACTCAAAGCACACGCACGCCATATGTAAGCCGCATTGAAAACCGTAACCTACCACCCAAACTCTTAACGGCACATTCGGCCGCTCTTCGCGGCTGAGAATCAGAACAGCAGCAGCGATCGCCACAAAAGCCAGATTCCACAGAATGTCGAGAAACACCACGGGCTTAGAATACGCCCAATCACTTTGCCTCTCCTCCAATTGCTCAGCAGCGGTTTCTCTAACCAACATCGACGGCTCCCGCATCATCCTCCGGCTTCCGGCGTGACGCAGAAACCTCGCCGCCTCTCTAAGACCTTGTCGTCTAGCGGATCGCTGAATCCCATTGTTTTCACCGACGCTCACAGTTCTCGAAACGCCGGAGGGAAGAAACGGCGTTGTGTCGATGATTCCGTCGGAATTCGCTCTACCGACGCGAGAAGGCAGAGACGCCGAATCGGTTTCCGTCGTGTTCGTCGTCGTCGCTGACATATCTATAGCTTCTCGATGATTCTGAATCTCCGATCGATTAAAAATTCATACAACGGGATAACGATTTGCCCCAAAAGGATTTGGAGTATTTGGACGTTCAAAATTTTTCAAGAAGGTGAGAGAGAGAGAGAGAGAGAGAGAGAGAAAACGTGAGGAAATTGAAAAAAAAAAAAAAAGTTATCGGAGACTGTTTCGATAGTCCCTAGAGTCTCTCCTCTTGTTCTCAGTTATTTACGTTTTGGCCATTCTTTTACTAATTAATCATGATGTGTGTCGAATCCGATGCACTTTTTGTTGTTCTGGTCCGTTTTGTTCTTAATACTGTAGATAGTAGATACTATAGAAAAACGTGTTTCATTTTAATACGATTGGATTTGTTGGTGAAATTTGAAACACCTATTGAAGTTTTCTAATATTGGTTTTGATTTAATTTTTAGTATTTTTCGGTTTGTTCAGAATTCAGAGAGAGACAAAAAAAAAAATATCAAATGGATCAACGGCTCTTTTTACAGAAACATGGGTCTTAAGATATATCCAGCCCATTATTATATGGGCTTTTCTTGTGGAAAAGAATAGCTAAAAAACGAGGATTAATAATTTTGAACGTTCACTGATTGTGCTTAATTAAGCTCAGATATGGCATCCTCTTCTTCTTCTTCTTCTTGCAAGTTGCAAGGCGCCTGAGTGTTTTCGTGTTTAAATGTGTCAATCGACAATGGCGAAGAAAGCCCAGAAAACCCTCGGTCTGTTAGCGAATTTGGTCAAAGTTCCTCCACTTAAAGCTTTCTCTCTCTTGAATTCGTCGAAGTTTCACGGATTTCAACACACACACGAATCCTTGTCAATTCTTCTTCGTCTCCTTCTCTCGGGAAACTTATTATCTCACGCTCAATCGCTTCTGCTTCAAGTTATCTCTGGAAAAATCCATTCCCAATTCTTCACTTCTTCCTCTCTGTTACAGTATTTGACAGAATCAGAAAGTTCGAAAACCAGGTTTCGATTATATGAGGTAATCATCAATACGTATGTTCAATCTCAATCTCTAGACTCCGCGATCACTTACTTCAACGAAATGGTCGATAAGGGTTTTGTTCCCGGGTCGAATTCCTTCAACAATCTCTTGACTTTCCTTGCTGGGTCGTGTTCTTTCAACGAATTCTGGGTTTTCTTCAACGAGAACAAGCGCAGAGTTGATTTAGATGTCTACAGCTTCGGGATCGTGATCAAATCCTGTTGCGAAGCTGGGGAGATTGAGAAAAGCTTTAAGCTTCTCGTCGAATTGAGAGAGAATGGGTTTTCTCCAAACGTTGTTATCTACACCACTTTGATCGACGGGTGTTGCAAGAGAGGCGAGATCCAAAAGGCGAAAGCTTTGTATTCCGATATGGAGAAGCTTGGATTAGTCGCTAATGAGCGTACTTACACGGTTTTGATCAACGGGTTATTCAAAAACGGGATTACGAAACAAGGGTTTGAGATGTACGAGAAAATGCAGGAAGATGGCGTTTTCCCCAATCTCTATACTTACAACTGTGTGATGAATCGGCTCTGCAAAGATGGTAGAACAAAAGAGGCATTCAAAGTGTTCGACGAAATGCGTGAGAGAGGAGTTTCGTGTAACATTGTTACTTATAACACTCTAATCGGTGGGTTATGTAGAGAGATGAAAGCGAGTGAAGCTGATAAGCTGATGGATCAGATGAAGAGTCACGGAATCAACCCGAACCTGATCACTCACAACACTTTGATTGATGGGTTTTGTAATGTGGGAAAATTGGGAAAGGCGTTGAGTTTATGCAGAGATTTGAAGTCAAGAGGTATGTCTCCGTCTCTAGTCACGTATAATATTCTAGTTTCTGGATTTTGTAAAAAGGGAGATACTTCAGGAGCAGCTAAGATGATCAAGGAGATGGAGGAGAGAGGGATTAAACCGTCGAAAGTGACATATACGATTCTTATCGACACATTTGCTCGTTCGGATAACATGGAGAGAGCGATTCAGCTTCGAACTTCAATGGAGAATTTAGGATTAGTCCCGGATGTTCATACTTATAGTGTGTTGATTCATGGGTTTTGCATCAAAGGTCATATGAATGAAGCATCGAGGCTTTTTAGGTCGATGGTCGAGAAGAAGTTAGAACCGAATGAGGTGATATACAATACAATGATTCTTGGGTATTGCAAGGAAGGTAGTTCTTATCGAGCGTTGAGGTTGTTCAGGGAGATGGAAGAGAGAAAGATGGCTGCAAATGTTGCTAGCTATAGTTATATGATTGAAGTTCTTTGTAAAGAAAGAAAATTGATAGAAGCTGAGGATTTAGTTGAGAAGATGATTGATTCAGGGATTGATCCATCTGCTTCATTATGTAATATGATATCTACAGCCAAAAATGATTCACCTGTAGCTCAAACAAATGATGAATAGTTTGTGTGAAGAAATGTTTAAATGATCTTATACATGCATTAATTTTTTTTATTGTGTATCATATTCAAATAGTAAAAAACTTTGTTTACATTTTTGTGACACTTGGGTTTTATATGCATGCCAAAGACGACAAGTACACAAGCACATTCCATTAGCTAGCTAGACACATGAAAGATGATGAATATGCAACACATGAAAGATGATGAATATGCAACACATGAGCTTTTATCATATATATCATATTCATGTGTGTTGCGTGGAAATAATCAATTATCAATGCCTCTTTGCTCACATAGTTTAGAATTTACTGGAATTTAAACTTGTAAAACTTAATAAGAAAATTCTATAAAGTTTACCAAATTTTTAGTAGTTTTAATATATTTATATTGTACATAGGGAACTATGAATATATGTTGGATGTTGAACAAGTAGAATAATTTATAAGCTAGCCTTGAACATATCTATGTAAACTCAAAGGTATTTACGTCAATGAAAATAACTAATGCATGAAGGTGCTATTGAAGGCTATACGTGCATATTACAGTGGTCAAATGAGTTACTTCTGCAAATCACTGTTTATAATTTTACTTTAATCATCAGAAAAATTTGCGAATAATAAGTTTGATGATCAGATCCCATATAATTTTAGAAAAATGTATTTTTATAAACCGAACCTTTTCGGTGGAGACTTCCATATACATAAGAAGAAGGTTGGTAGCGTTTAGAAAAGTATATATTTTGGACAATAGTCTGTTTAAAACTTTACCAAGTTGTAGTATCTCACTTTATCTATTTTGAAAGAAAAATACCAATAAAAAAAAAGTACAACAAAATGCTATTATAATTTCAGTTTTTGGAAACACAAATGTATGTAGAATTATCTGTCTCGTACAACAAAATGCTATTATAATTTCAGTTTTTCTTTCCAAAAAAAGAAAAAATAAATAAATAAATAAAAAGTTATTTTTCAAGCACGTATTATTTCACCTTTACCATATATGGGTTGTTTTTTGTTTTTTTTATTCTCTATGTACACAGAGTGACAGACATAAAGACTTTTTTTCTTTCATTGATGTTTATATTTTTCTTAATGATTAATTATCAGTTTTTTTTATTAAAAACGTCTTGCACTTTTGTTGTCTTAGATGTATTTAAAAGAATAATAATGGGTAGGATTTTCTCTTTGTTTGCAATTAATATAATGAAACCCTCTCTAAGCTTTCAGTTTATTTTTTCTAGGTTTGTATAAATGATTTAGGAAGTTGTACGGCTTGGCTTTTCGATCCGGTTATCGTACCAGACCTAAGTGATTCTAGTAATGTCTCATCCTGAAACAACCAGAGTGTTTGACGGGAGAAGCTGGAAAAACTATCTGTCTTTTTGATGTTTGAATGTAAAAAAATGTTCTCTCAGCAATGGAGAATCACAAACAGTTCCATGTATAAACTGAAGAAGAAGAAGAAGAAGAAGAAGAAGAAGAGTTTTACAGAAGCGGAAATAGGTTTTTGTAAAAAATTTCAAGAGAGAAACAAGTCATCAGTTTTCAAGCAAAGCTCTCACAGATATTCTAAAATGTTCTTCGGGGGATCGATTCGAGGAGGACATAGTTCAAGCCAGTTCTCCCATTCCTTAGACGAATTGTAACTTCTTTCATTGAAGGAGTAGGAAGCACAACGCTTGCGGTTGTAACCAAACCTTGAGAAACAGATATTGTTCCTCACCCATGGGAGATTCTTTCTCACCTCCGAGTTATAAAAACTGACAAAGAATGTAAAGCCATCAAGGGCAGTTTCACTCATCTCCCCCCAAAAACATAAGCCTTCATCGATATCGATGAACCTTTGTTTATAGACCACCGGTTTCTTCTCATTTATTTTTGTAATCATGAGAAAGAGCTTTCCATTATTCTCTACCAAACAAGCTGCGTGCTCGTCGTACTCATCACATCCCACACCAAAACAGCCATACATAGGAGTATGATAATTCCATGTGCGGGAAGATGGGTGAAAGGAATATAATTCCTTCTCCTACTGGGCTGAAGCATTCATAGCAATAGAAGCGCTCATTCAGATAGACAATATTAGTAATCGTATGATAATTTGTAGGGAAGCCCTTAGAAGTCCACTCAGTCGATCATGGCAAGTGCTGATAGTGACACTATACTTACTAGACTCTAACGCTACCACAACGCAACTATCCGATGTAGGAGCACAAGAGAATGCACAATGCCGAAAAGCCAGCTTTAACTTAGGCAAGCTTATGAGCTCCCGAGTAAGTGGGTTGAAGAAGAACATCTCGTCTTCTTCGCCATATCTCTGCATAAGTAACCAACCATCTTTTGAGTAACGCACAGTGGAGTCAGCCAGCTCTGGCAGTTCCAGAGTGAACGACTTCCATTTCAATGGATCACAGAGTTCAAAGGAATTGCCACGTTTAGGAAAACACAGAAGCCAAGGTTGTTGTTCCACTACACGAACCGATACACCAGCTTCATGCCATGGCTTGCAAGCAGCAGATGCTCTGATGTTGTCATCTAACTCAAGTCGAGACATTATTACTTCCAAAAGACTTGATGGAAGATCTGCGAAACTCGGATTCACGAGTTTGGAGCTACAAAAAACAATAAATGAAGTTCAAATTAGGGCAAAAAATTTGTGAGTTTCTCAAATTCAGTCACAAAATGAGAAAGCTGTAACATATTTCAACTCCAACGTACGGACACAACAAGAAACACATATGAAAATATTTACCCCTAACACTTTATAAATATTAAATAATCTGTTCATTTCGTAGAAAATTCCAGCTAAAATTTTGAAATTCAATTCAGATTCAGACCAGATTTACCCCGGAAAAATACTAAAAAGTACGCTCAATCTCACACACTTCTCATATCTTATGCAACTAAATATTATAAACCGTAAAAACTGCTTGAGAGTAACGAACCTTTTGTCGGAGACGGTGGTTGAAGACCGTGAATGTGACTTTGATTTGTTGTACGTTATCCTCTGCGGCGGTTCTTTGATTTGTTGTACGTTATCCTCTGCCCTTAAGAAACTCAGATAGTCAGATGGCTAAGATGGTACAAATAACAAAACATTTGACTATGTCTTTGATTGGTACTACAAAATGTAATGTAATGTGTTACCATTCTTTTTTTTTTTGGTCATCTGAGTATTATTAAGAAAATGAAATACAGAGTGAAATACAAAGCCGGCGGAAACTACCACGTAATTTCCCCGGAAATTAAGCCCAAACAAGGGAAGCCGGATGAAATTCATATGAAAAAACATACCAATCTAAACTTCACAAGCAAACTAGTTGAAAACGAAAAAAATGCAAACGGTTTACAGGAGAAGGAAGCACACCACCTAACTCAGACAAACGGACCACCAAATCAGAACTTCGAACCTCTGGAGAACCTTCCAAGACTATACCGTAGATGCCCTCGGCCAACCAACGGTAGCATAAAACTCCCTGAATCACACGCAAACTACCTTCCAACTCAAAAACACCACCCTTCATAATCTGGCAAGAAAGTCAAACTCTTCCAGATGCGGCGATGTCGGAGACTAGCGACGATTGACACCTCGATAGAAGCGCCATGGAGAAAAGAGCTCTCGATCAGAACGGAAAGTAGCGGCAAGGAGCGACGACTCAAACCGGATATCACGAAGCCTCAGAAGGAGAGCACGGGATAGATCGAACCAGAGAAAACCCACCAAAGCGAACTCCTCAGAAGAACACAGAAGAAAGAACGGCAGTGCGAGAACCGAGACAGTGGAAAAACCATAACTAGTGCAAAAAGCTTGGGTTAGAGACAAACGTGGGTCTCACCGCCGATCGAAAAGATCCAGAACCACCAACCTCAAGAACACCAAGATCCGACCAGATCTGGAAAGATAAACCAAAAACGCAGAAGATTCATCCTCAACCAAACAAACCTGAGAATAAAAGATCAGATAAAATTGTGATAGTACAAAAATACAATACAAAAAAAAAAAAAAAACCAGTATAATATTTTTTTTTAGTATAAATGCCAAAACAATGGTATACCTGTAATACTACTTTTTTATATACTAGTACAAACGAGTAGAAAATATATTTTAGTTTGAATTTTGAAATTGGTAGAATTAAATATCATTTTATCCTCTGAACATCAGATTTTTTTTTTTTTAAATGTTAAAATATTGTATAGATCATTTTTTGAATTTTCTGATATTTTGGAATTTTAAAAGTATTATTTCAAAATTATTAGATATATTAAGATTGTTATAGTCTAAAATAAAATAAAAAATGTACAGGGACAGATGTGCCTTTTTAAATTATTTTTGGGTATCTACTAATACTATAGCAAATCTCCCTATTTTTAGTTTCTGGAAATGTAAGTGGAACCTGATAATTTCTATAGTTTTTGAATTTGAGAACAGATAAAAGAAAGTGGCGATGGTTTCGAACAAAAAAAAAAAAAAAAAAAAAAAAGGGATGGGGACCAGGAGAGCCAAAAGGATCTAAAATCTGGGTCTGTGTTAAAAAAATTTAAATACTGAACTTTAAAAATGTTAGACTTTCCTAGAAATTATGCACTAAAAATAATAATTTTATGAAAATTCAAACATGAATCGGACTTGAATCCAACCAAATATCCGAACGGTTTCTAAATTCTTAAACCGAAAAATCCAAAACCCGAATTACCAGACCAGAATCTGACCCGTTTCCCAAATTTGCATGCCTAATTCAGACTCTAAACCTATAACAAGTAAATGACAACATAGAATCATCACTTGTTTTTTTTTTTGTTTAAGGACAAAATAGAATCATCTCACTCCTTTATTATTGGGATCATTATCTAACATACTATACCACCTATACGTTTCCCCTGCTAAATCTTTTAATGGAAAAATTCTCTCTTCTTCCTAGCTTGCTTCTATCTACCCAACTTCAGTTCCATTGTATCTTAACAACTACTTATGTCCAGTGGCGGACATATGTTATAAAGGACCGTGGCATGTGCCACATACTTTTTTTTTTTTCCTTTAACTAATCCAAATAAAATTAATTATATTCCTTTATCCTTTTTGAAAAAAAAAAGCAAGTGCCCCAAACCAAAATTTTATTAATCAAACAATTATTATAAAAGTCTATAATATTGCCATAACGGTAGTATTTCCCAACTGTTATATATAATTTTCTAATTTTATTTGATTTTGTTATGAGAAATCAAGTTTTTTACTTATTTTAATAGTGTTGTTGAAATTTAAACAATAAATTACGTATTTGCAAGTTGAAATTGCTTACTCCACCGATGTTCTTTTCTTTTGATACGTTTTCTATGAGTGAAATATTTACTATTTTTACTAATTTATTACATACATTGTTTAAAATAGATTATTCTGTCTTTTTTCTTTCTAATATGTTAGCATAATTATATTTTAGTAAATATCTATTAATAGAAAAAATGTATCAAGCAAGTATTTAAAACATAAGAAATATTTGCTCGTCTTTTGCTAAAAAAAGTCTTAACAAAAGATAAATATTTGCTTGTCTTTTGCTAAACTAGATCTAAACTAATGCTAAATTTTAGTAAAATATTATATAAGAAAATTTAGTTATATTTTTATCACATGATATGTCTTTTATCTTATTTCTTATTTGGTCGCAATTTTTTTTAATAACGTACTATGTTTTAATAAATTATTTTATTAATTGAGAATAATTTTTTAAAAATGTGTCTCAGACTAAATTACTAAGTCTGGGGCACATTTTAGTTTTCTAAAGTCTAAACCTATAACAAGTAAATGACAACATAGAATCATCACTTATTTTTTTTTTTGTTTAAGGACAAAATAGAATCATCTCACTCCTTTATTATTGGGATCATTGGCTTCGAAGAGAGTCGAGTTACTGGAGTCGAAGGTTTTGGTAAAGTGTACAAAGGAATGCTTCAAGATGGCACTCAAGTAGCTATTAAGAGAGGCCACCGGGATTCTGAGCAAGGACTTGCAGAGTTCAGGACAGAAATCGAAACGCTGTCTCAGTTTCGTCATCGCCATTTGGTAGCCTTGATCGGCTACTGCAACGAGAACATAGAGTTTATTCTTGTTTACGAGTATATGGAGAAAGGAACATTGAGGAGTCATCTTTACGGCTCCAACCACAGCCGTGCCAACTTTAACAGCTACCATAAGCGAATATTAAAAAAATGACCATGTAATAATTAATATAATTGTTACATACTAAAATAATAAATCAAAACCAATAAATGAAATGGCTGTTCTAAAATGTAATTTTTCAAAAACTATTCTCACAAAATAGTTAACCATCAAAATCATTATTCATAATTAGTTTTGTGCCGATGCTAATTAGTTATGTTCCGATGCTAATTTTAACTAAATTGTTGGACAAAATGTTGAAAAACATTGTTAGACTAAATGAAAGTAAAGAAGAAACTTATATATACTACTTTTTTTACTCGAAATGTTTAACATTACAACTATTTCTAATTTTTATTAAACTATTTAAATGTTATTATCTTATTGTAAACTTCTTTCTATTAAACGGTTTTCCTTCAAGTAACTTTGGACTACACTGATATACTAAAAATATTCTACTATTTGATATTTATACAATATAACTAATGAACTATATTAATTTTTTTTTTTTTTTTTTTTGCTGCCCTATTGAAAAACAGAAAATTTGATGCCGTAAGCAAATGTTTCAAAATCTGTAACGTAGGCACGGCACTGGCTCCAACCTTCCTAGATTGAGTTGGAAACAAGGGCTTGAAATATGCATTGGATCAGCTAAAGGACTGCACTACCTCCACACCGGCCACTCGAAGCCTGTGATCCACAGGGATGTGAAATCATCTAACATCTTGCTTGACGCGAAACTTATGGCCAAAGTTGCAGACTTTGGTCTGTCCAAGATAGGACCAAGTGAGGATGAGACTCATGTGAGTACTGCGGTGAAAGGAAGTTTCAGATATCTCGATCGGAATACTATAAAAGAGAACAGCTTAGAGAGAAGTCAGATGTTTACTCTTTCGGAGTGGTCATGTTCGAGGTTCTATGCGGGAGGCCGGTTATTGACCCAACGCTTCCTAAAGAGATGGTGAGTCTTGCGGAATGGGCTATGATATGGCAGAAGAAAGGGCAGTTGGATCAGATCATTGATCAGTCGCTTCGAGGAAACATCAGGCCTGATTCTTTGGCCATCGATGGGCGATGTGCTGTGGAACCTAGGGTATGTGTTGGAGTTGCAAGTCTGTTTCTCTGCAATTGGCGATTCGCGAGAGGTTATTCACGGAATCTAGAAGAACTTTTTGAAATCATATATATTTTTCTACGTAAAGAATGTCGATCAGATGTAGGTCATGAATTTCCTATTGATAAAAACACTCAACAAAACACGAGGAATACGGGGAATACAAATCAAACTATTCTAGAAGAACCTTTGGAGACACAGGAGCAAGATAGAGAAAATGCAAATATTTGGAGGAAAACAATTTAATGCCTGCACTATTTTAGTGTACCAAATGATATATGATACCCATACAAAATCGTCCATTTCATACCCAAACTCGTAACATTTTGTCTGAACCCAGCTTTGACTATGAGTCTGTCAGTCAACCTCGTGTTTCCGTTAACAGAGTTGACTCAGCAAGCCACGTAAACATCCTCGTTGGCACGAAAATTTAAAAACGGCGTCGTTTTAATTTCTGGAAAAAAAAATTGTAATTTAGGGGATTTGAAACCTGGCTCATGGGCTCAGTCCATGAAAACCACTAGACTACAATAACAACTCTGTCAATGTTGCTTATTCATATATATTTATCCGCAAGAGTAAGGCAATTTACGGATCTTTTTGTGAGATTTCAGGGTTTTTATTCTTTTGAATAATGAAAATAACTATTTTCTGTTAATTGTTGTTGTTGTTTTTTTTTCTTCACAATTTTGCAGGGATAGGATTATACACCTATCTTTATGGTATGAACAACTAGCCATGTTTCGCCACCACTTGAGCATTCACGAAAGGAAACACAAAATCATGCTGGTCACAAACATTAACGCAAAAAAATTTCTGCAGATACAGAAACCAGCATATCTATGATTCACATAGTTAGCCCACATATATCGTACCTGACTAACAACAACAACATGTACTTCGTTAGTCAGGTACGATATATGTATATAGATAGGTGTATAATCCTATCCCTGCAAAATTGTGAAGATTAATTAGGGATGAGTATTCTGCTGTCTTTTTCTTTCCTTGTTTCATATTAACGTGATTCACGCAATTTTCGGTGACTCTGTCCAGTAAGCTCCGGTGGGTATATATGTAAAAAGGAAATTTTTTTTTTTTTTTGGGTGAACATCTTTCCGAAAACCACCGGAAAGAAAATGGACCTGATCAGGGAAAGTAATGGGCTTCTCCAAGTATACGGAACTGATCAGCGTGCCGGTTTTCTTGGAGGGACGTAGTGTTTCAACCGTGAAAAGCAAACAACCTATATTTCTATTATGCATCTCCACTTTATATTTCGTCGGAGTATATATTTATTTTGGCCGTGGGTTTTTTTCCTCGGTTTAGAAAATTAAGTATGAGTGACTATATAAAGATATTTTCACGTATGGGACAACTTTTCCGACATAGTTGTTTCCTATATATATATTGAAGGACTTGAATATTAAAGAGGTGGTTATGGTGAATTTAAAATATGTGGGTTTGTAGGTAAAGGGTGATAATGAAATCAAGGGTCGCATAGAGAAGATCTTCATTTAAATGGGCGTAAAAGAGCGTTAAAGTATTATTACGATTGCCGATAATTTAACCTCAAACATTTAGAACATAAAGTTTGGGTTAACAAAAACAAAGGATAAGAGGGGGAACAATGTTGGTCGTCTTTTATTCCTAGCTTAAGCATGGCGCTTATGAGGTGTGGTTTGGTCTTCTGGACGAAATTTGGTTTCCAAGTTTGAAAGGTTTTACTCCACGTATAACACGTCGGGCCACCTCGTGCGGCAAATTCCATAGTTCGGTGAAATGTTTTGTTCTCCACCATCCACGACTTGAATTTTGTTGTCATTGTCGGGTACCTGAATAAGTAAACCAATAAGAAGCTGTATAATATTGGACGATCTTGTTGGATAGGTATTTTGTGTAAATCTTACCCTTGGTAGTTTTGATTGACATTTGCGAGAAAGTGATTGGAATATGTAATATTGTTGTATCCATACCAATGTATCTTCCAAATCGAAATAATCAGGTACTGTATTTCTGATGTTTAGTTAGGGATTAATCTTGGTTTAGGGTTAAAATACTTGATTAATGTGTTTTGCCTTTTGGGAGATTAATAAAGCGAGAGAAAGCCTATTGATTAATAGCTCAAATTATTCAACAAGAAAGGTGGCTAATAAATTAAGAATATATGGTGTTTTTAAAAGTATGCTAATAGTAAGTAGGCTTGACTTTCACGTTGATCGATCCGTTTTCCGATAATAGGCCGTCAAAACTTTCCTCGTTCCTCATTCCAAAATTGAAAATTCACAATTCAAATTGGTTGTCGATTACGTGTAAATCGACAGTTATATTACCTATAATTGAATACTATGGTGGACCTTCGTTGAACAGCTTCAGTGGTACTTGAATTTTTAACCGTACTTTTCATAAACCCAATTTAATAAATCGACTAGACTCTGATAAATAATGGTTTAGAAATAGCTTTAAAAAAATAGTTGATCAGAATGGGATAACCAAAGTAGCAAAGGCGTGGTGAAGAAGATTCACCTGGATTCGGATTTTGTTTGCATTACCGTAGGAGAATGTATTATATAATACAAACTGATCAATTTTTTTTTTTTAAATTACTTATTTTAATTGAGACAATTACAAAAGGTTTGTCTACGTGACTAAATGTGTCTATCTAGATCGCCGTGTATTTTTATGTAACTAACACACATATAAACATACTTATTACAGTTTAAAATACCAATGTACATTTACATTTACAGTTTCACAATAAATGTATTGAAATAATTTTATTAGGTTTTATATCTTTCGGGTAAATCTCTTGCAAAATGACTAAAACACTACTACAAATCTACAATGTATTTGTTTCCTAATCAATGTACAATTTTTGTTTTCATTCGTTGTTGTGCTAAAATATAATGGTCTAGTCTCCTAGCGGTCCATATCATTCTAGGTGCATATATATATATATATATTTTTTTTTTTTCTTTTTATAGCGGAACGAGAATGTATCCTTTTTAGAATCTAGTATAACATTGAAGAGATAATTTGTTTTCACGATTTTATAATTACTTGTCGGAAATGATTGGTCCACTAACTTTTAGCCATCGTTACAAGTTAGAGTTAGAGTAAATGTCTCCAATGTTATAAATATGAATGTACGAGATCTAAAAAACTAAATATGGATAAACATCGTTAATTTATGCGTTTTTATTTTAAATATGAAAACAGTTACAGTTTGCTACGACTTTAGGTCATAAAATAGGAAAAGAGAGATGTTAGAAACATATAGTAACAATAATTAGAAGCTTATGAGCTCGAGATTTCAAGAGGAGTAGATGAAGATTATCTCATCTTGAAGCCCATTAATCCACCACCATCAGTGGAAATATTTATGTGAAAATGTTTAACAAAGCCAAGGAAATGGCAGCTACTATCAATTCAACTAGAGAGTAAAATAGATGAAATTGGATTTTTCTTAAAAATGAAGTACAACTTGTTCGTTCATAAATTTCCTATGATTAATTTTGTTTTATCTTTCATGGATTCTACATCCTTAATTTATGTTCCCGGTGTTGCTGTTTGACAGTTTAGCCATAGTTAGTTTTTATTCACTGGTCTATAAATTGTTAATGTAGATATAATAAAAAAAAATAGAAAGGGGGAAATAAAAGTGGAACTGCAGGGATATAAATTAGCATAAGAGGCACATACATGAGACACATGCTCTGGTGGTGTTGTTTGGGAGTCATGTAGTGTTTTTATTATATATATAATATATGGACATTACTCTGATATGAACGAAGGTTCATATCATACTCCTGTCACTAAAGTTTCAAAGCTTAAAGTGAATCCGTATCAGTCTCCGTCTTCTTGGCATGACGTGTACAGAAACCCTTGAGTCTCTCAAGTGCATCCTCAAGCATATGGGTTTCAACTCCGATGGTTATCCTCATCCAGTTCTTCAAACCCAGAGCCTCTCCTGCAATACAAGACAAGAAGATGAGGCCATTTCGAGTATCAAAACTCACGCTCAAAAGTTTCTTGACATCGTTTTACTGTACCTGGAAGAAACACGAGGTTCTCCTCTCTGGCCAGCATCACGCAGAAATCAGTGTCATCCTTGATGTTCTCCAACAATGACAGCTCCAGTTTTGTCTGCAGTAAAAGAGTGAAAACTCTTTAAAGGGATAAAAAGAAACTAGTAGATTCTTGGTTAAATATCTCTGCCTGATACACTAGTAATTGATAAACGAACTAAAGAAGTTATACCAACAAGTAAGTGCAAGACTCGGGTTTCTTGGGACAGACGACGCAGGGAATGTCCTTGAGCCTATCACACACCAAATCAACATTATGTTTGAGTATCTTGTTCTTCTTCGCAAAGAAGTTTTTATCCGTCTTCTCCAGGATCTCGGGCAGTGCAGCCTGTCAAAGAAAAGAAAGGAACATGAACATCATCTAGATTCTAGTCTAGCGTCATGCAGAAGCAAAACAGTCACAGACCTGGATTAAAGTGGAAGAGTCGGGAGTGATGTCAAGATTCTGTTCGATGGACTGAAGGACCTTGGTGGACTCGAAAACGCCCTCGGGATCGTTCAAGGCGATCCACCCAACTTTCCAGCCAGGAACAACCCATCCCTTAGATATGCCTCCCAGCGTCAACACCGGAACGATCGATGCGAACTTCCCCATTGGAACGAAGGGATTGTCTCCGAATACAGTTTGGCCATACACTTCGTCTGTGATCACCATTATCCCCAGCTTCCGAGCCGTCTCTGCAACCTAAAAGTTAATCAAAAAAAGTTAATCAATCTTGAGCTGAATTACATAGAGATTTATTGGAGTGTTATCAAAAAACCTTTTGGAGATGGTCGTGAGAGTAGACGTTTCCGCAGGGGTTGTTTGGGTTAATCACAACCAAGGCGACGGTGTTTTCGTCTGCAAGGGATTCGATGCCTTGGAGATCCATCTCCCATTCTTTGTTCGGAAGAAGGTCGAACTTGCGGACCTCGAGGCCACTGTAAGCAGCACGAGCGTCGAAGTGAGGGTACCCAGGACGTGGCAGCAAGATGTTCGCTTTCGGCCGAGCTAACGATTCGAAGACGATCTCTATCCCTTGGCTGCATCCAACGGTCATGAAGACGTCGTCCGCCGTTAGCTTGTTCGGAAGATCTCGGTTTAGATAATTGGCGGCGGCTCTGTTACAAGTTGTTAAAACAAACCAACCAAAATGTGAATCGATCTGTAACATAAATAAGCTGTGGGGTCTATTTATGACAAGTAATAAACTATAGGGTCTAAAACTAAATGGGGTCAAAAATTGACTCGATTTGGGCAGATCCAGAAGGAAAAAAAACCAAAACAGATTTACAATTGGTTTACCTTCTGGCGGGGAGAATCCCAGCACCGGGACCGTAA
>OVBJ01001257.1:0-31079 GCA_900406535.1 Noccaea bulbosa
CTAGTCTCTTTCATTAATGTTCAATTCTCCATTTTCATTTCTTCTTCTTCTCTCTCTCTCTCTCTGCTCTGTCGCTTTACTTTCTCTCTACTTCGTACAATCTGACTAGTTTTCTTCGTCAGTAGAGAGACGACGAAGACGAAACACCGAAAAATGGCGAAAGAGAGAGATCAAAACACTAAGGAAAAAAACCTCCTCATCTATTTCTTCTGGAATTTCTCCGCCGAGCTCAAGCTCACTTTAATGGCGTTACTCGTTCTCTGCACTTTGGCCACTCTTCTCCCTTTCATACCTTCCTCTTTCTCCATTTCCGCTTCCGAACTTAGATTCTGCATCTCACGAATCGCCGCTTCAGATTCCGTTAATTCCACCTCCTCCCTCGCCGTCTCCGTCGTCGAGAAGCCGGAATTAGATAACAGCGTTACGAAACACAAGCCGTCGTTAGTTAACAGCGATATCAATCGGCCGCTTACTGAACAGCCGGTGTTGGATAACGGCGATAGTAAACGGCCGGTGTTGAATAACGGCGTTATCAAGCGGTCGTTCACTGGTTACGGCTGGGCAGCTTATAACTTCGTGTTAATGAACGCTTACAGAGGCGGCGTTAACACATTCGCCGTTATCGGCTTATCGTCGAAACCACTCCACGTCTACGCCCGTCCGTCTTACCGTTGCGAGTGGGTCCCAGTTAACCAGTCCGAGAACCCGGTTTTAACCGACGGTAACAAAATCTTAACCGACTGGGGATACGGTCGGGTTTACACAACCGTCGTCGTGAACTGCACTTTCCCGGCAGCGGTAAACCCTAAAAACTCCGGCGGAACTCTTCTCCTACACGCGACCACCGGAGACGCAGATCGGAACATCACCGATTCAATTCCAGTCCTCACAGAGACCCCAAACGCCGTCGATTTCGATCTCTACGAGTCCAATCGCCGCCGGGAGAAATACGATTATCTCTATTGCGGCTCGTCGCTGTACGGAAACCTAAGCCCGCAGCGAGTGAGGGAATGGATAGCTTACCACGCGAGATTCTTCGGCGAGAAGTCTCATTTCGTTCTTCACGACGCCGGAGGGGTTCAGAAGGAAGTGCTCGAGGTTTTGAGGCCATGGATTGAGCTCGGGAGAGTTACGGTTCACGATATTAGAGACCAGGAACGGTTCGATGGATATTATCATAATCAATTCATGGTGGTGAATGATTGTTTGCATAGATACAGATTTGAGGCCAAGTGGATCTTCTTCTTCGATGTCGATGAGTTTATCTATGTTCCGCCGAAGAAGACTATCTCGGCAGTGATGGAATCGTTAGAGGAATATTCTCAATTCACTATTGAACAGATGCCTATGAGTAGCCAGCTTTGTTTCTCCGGCGATGGTCCGGCCAGAACTTACAGGTAAATTACAGAATTTGACAAAAAAAAAAATTATGTCTTTGGAATTGGGTATTTAATCGTAGAATTAGGAGTGTTTGTTAAGCATTTTAGAATCATAGATTTGGTTGAATTAGCATCTGATTCTGTAAACAGGTGCCTGTAAAAAGAGCCTTTTTTTTTTTTTTTTTTCCCGCTTNGGGTCCACGTGGGTGAGTTGTTTTCAAGATTCTAGCCAAATCAACTTGAGAGTAGCTTGCATTTGATTGCTGTGTGTTCTCTTTGTCAATGTGAATAAATTAAATTGTTCATGTCATTAGAATGAGGACTGTAATTGTGTCTTCCGGTTAGTAAGAATTGTTTTAAGGATTCTAGCTGAGACTTTTTTTTTTTTTTTTCCTGTTTCTGACTTTACTTTTTTTTTTCTTCCAATGTTATACGTGTATATTCAGAAAATGGGGATTTGAGAAATTAGCGTATAGAGACGTGAAGAAAGTGGCAAGACGGGACAGGAAATACGCGGTCCAACCGCGGAACGTATACGCGACGGGCGTTCACATGTCGCAGAATCTGCAAGGGAAGACATATCACAAAGCGGAAGGCAAAATCCGATATTTTCACTACCACGGCTCGATCTCGCAGCGCCGTGAGCCTTGCCGCCATCTTTTCAACGGTACTCGGATCGTCTTTGATAACAATCCTTACGTTCTCGATACCACGATGCGCGATGTTGGTCTTGCGGTTAAGACGTTTGAGATTAGGACGATTGGAGATCGGTTGCTTAGGACACGGCAATGAGAACAGAATAAAGAAGAAAATGGTTCACTTTGCGTTGTAACGTAAATCTTGAGTATCTTTAGGCCATTGTAACAATTTTTTATGGATCGTTTTAGTATTATTCTTTTATTGTATTGTAAAATGTGTTCACGGAATCATAGAAGAGATCATCATACAGCTCAGACTCTTGGTACATAATTAAGCATCTCTTTTATGGGCTTTATAATATTTTTCTGGTTATTCGTTTTTGGAAAAGTGATCTCTTTAATTATATACGTTAGTGAAAGTAGGTTGTGGTCTTCAATGGATCTTTGTCGTGTTAATTAACCTAAAGTTTCCACATTTTTTCTAGTTAAGTGGAAGGCGTTTATGTGTTGCAAAGAGAATAGTTGTCACTTTTTTAATCATTAGAATAATTCATAATTTTGTATTTTACCAAATTTTTCTTTTCGTCGTTACTCCAAAGAAAGTTTTTTTTATGGAACACACAACGTGTAGAGCCCACGAACTCACGAAGAAGGTCCTTCCAAGTTTCGTGGTTGTTAATTGTCGCAATGGCTGGAAAGTTTGTCACTACCAAATGCTCAACAATCATACAAATTATTCCCAATCAACAAAGCTCATAATAAGTAATAACGACAATAATGTTTCATTTTAATCATTTTCGTTTTTATAATTCCAATATACAAACAAAGTTAGAGAATAGAAACAATTGCAAAAACAAGAAAAACATAAACATGAGAATGTCCACCGACGGTTCGGCATTTAATGTATATGCAAACAAGATATGTAAAAACAAAACATACTAGCACATTCACGAACCCTACCATTCCCACATTAATAAAGCGATTCACAAAAATTAAATTACTACTACTCTACTAGTAGTTTTAGCTTTTTTTTTTTGTAAGTGTTTGGAAAAATACTTTAATGATTGTAACGAATGGATTGAATTCATTTAATATGTTTGAGTTGTCGGAAACAACTAACAACATTTAATTGAAGTAGCCGAAACTACATGATCTCTGCAGCTGTAATATTCTCTGCAAATCTACAGTTTCTATTTAAATCAACTAATTTAATTTAACTATATTAAATGGTTTCCTATAACTATAAGATTTATCGTCCCAAAAATTAAATAAAGCAACCACGCGATCTCAACGAGTTTCTTCTATAAACCGCAAATATTACAGCTGCAGAGATCATGTAGTTTCGGCTACTTCAATTAAATGTTGTTTTCTATAACTATAAGATTCATCGTCCCATATATTAAATAAAGCAACCACGCGATCTCAACGAGTTTCTTCTATCTCATGTAACAAAGTAAAGCAAATACACTGTGCCTTTTGAAAGATTTTTCTTTGTATTTAAATCGTTAATTTTTTTATTTTTTATTTATATATAAATGAGAATGGTGTAGCTTAAATCGAGGTTAGACCAGTCCATCACAACATCCTTTTTGAAAAGCAAATATTATACAATAATGTAGCCAAAATGTTAGATTTTCTTTTTGGAGTTGAAACTTGAAACTGAAAAACAATATTGATTTTTAAAGGATTAAATTACTTAGACAAAATATTTAACAAGACTTCTCGTATATTACATCGTATATTGTAAGTTAAAAGTTGTTCATTATTCAAATGGCTTGAGCGTCCAAGAAAGCATTGAAATTCTTGGTGGCTTCTAGCAACCGTGGTGAGATCGCCGGAGACGTCGGGTACGAAACCGGCGATGACGTGGAGAATCTAACGTGACGTAGCGAAGACTCCATTGATTTTCTGTTTTTCGAACCAGACATCTTTAAAACCCCTTTGATTTCTTTCTCAATAGGTTCCTTGTCGAACACGAAAGCCGCTGAAACCGGATCGTCATGGTCGTTTTCACCTGAACTGGTTTTGATTAGCTCCGAGGGTAAGTCAAAGAAGTGGTTTCCTCCTTCTTCTCCTCCCGATTCCGAAGTGTATGAGCCGCAATCGAACTTCTCCATCGAAGCTCGAGCTGAGGAGATCACTGTGGTGGTTGTGGTTGTTTCTCTGACGGAGACGGTTCTTGAAACTGTAACCGACGATGATGAGGATGTCGTCATCGTGGTGGTTCTGGTGAAGGAAGAAGAGTCGTCTTTCCGGGATGATCGAACCGGCTTTCCTTTACCGAAACCGGGAAGGTATAAACAGAGAGCGTTGCATTTGAATCCGTCTTCTAATGTATTGTTGTTGTTGATGCTCTTGTTCGATTCGGTTTTGACGAAGATAGAGTTTCGGATTCCGCTGGTCTTGAGAGACAGTCTCTTGCTCGTTGATCCAAACGATTTGCTTCTCCTGAGCGGCGACGACGACGAGGAGGAGGAGGAGGAAGAGGTTTGTTCCTTGCTTTTCAGCGCCCGCATCAGACCCGAACGTTGTTTAGGAGAAGAAGCGGTTGAGTTTGGGAGGCTACGGCTCACAAACTTACTATTAGTCCTCACTGGCTGCAACGGAAGAGGCATCGGCGCATCTAAGTCTCTAGGTGGTGACATCGCCGGTAACAGAACCATATCGAAGCTATCGTTCCTTCTCAAAGACGGTGACAGAGACAACGACCTGACCGATTTCGGGTCCATCGATATATCTATCTCGGATAGCATCATACTCGTCTGCATCTTCTTCTTCGACTCGTCTCTGCTTAGAACTTGCCAATCGTCATGACTAGTCTCATCTCTGAAGCTAACCGTTGGCATGAGAACTGCAGCCGCCATTGTCTTTTCTTTTTCCGTCCTCAAAATGTCTGATTAGTGAGAAGAGAAGATGACAATGGCTAAGTCTTAAAGGGTGAAGATACTTATACAGAGAGTAAGCATGGACTGCACGTTTTGATGGCTAATGGTGTCTACACTTAGTAATGATTTGCACGTCCAGCCTTTTATTTTTGGGTCTCCTGCGTATTACTCTTAGCGAAAAGGTTATTGACTTTATTACTATAAAAAAACATAAACAAATAAAATATGTTAAAATTTTGTAACATCGTTGACATGAGACCATGCCCAAGATTGAGACAAGATTAAGACAGGATCTGATCAAGATTGACATTGCCCGCACGAATCATACCTATTATAATAATATTACCAAAGGGTTTGGAGAAGTTTACCTGAGTTTGTGCAGACCACAAGCCGTTGATTAAGGAAGAAGTTGATTAAATAACTGAAATTGTATTTCATCATCTTAAGTTACAAAACATCCCATGATGGGTCATTGGTGGTTGTGTACAGGTGTGTCCAAAAACTAAATGATTTGACTCTACTGAAGGGAATTGTAAAACAAGATTAACACAACCGAGATACCGATGATAACTGGAAAAGACGAGACTAAGTACAAGGCTCCATAACCCTGCAACAGTAAAAGAACAGAGACCAGAGAAATATCAATCAGATCCCAAAAGGTTTCTATATAAAAACGCTACAAAATTTGGGAACAAACCATTGCTTTGGTGGCTACTCCAGTGTCATCATCGACATCGGCTTCTTCAATTGCAGCAGCTGAATCCCACTCTACGTTAAGCCTCTTGGCTGCTTCTTTTGGATCTATTCCGGTGTCTGTGGATTTAGCGTACAATGATTTCCCTCGCTGCTTCTTTGAAACCTCAACCTTCTCAGATAAACAAGATAACGGTTAGGAATCAGGCTTTGAAACAGAGTTTTGGTCAACTAACTAACTCAATGTTATTATTCCTATGGATGTCTCATGAAATTTAGTCCAGATGACTTGTGACAGCTTTATAAGCTTATATATGGCAGTTGTTTTATCATGGATTTGTGCATCCTCCACTAATGGGTACACATAGCAAAAATAATTGTAGGTTTTGAAGAAGAGGTACCTCTAAATTTGGCCAACGGATCATTTCCTCATACAGCATCTGGAGAGTGAGACGGTCTTTAGGGATTTTCCCTTCATTTACCTGTGAGAAGACAGCAATACACTTTTAAGGATCTTCATACTAATGCCAAAAGTAAACTACTTTCTCCACCAAATTTCCAAGGCTTCCAAGTAACTTCCAAGTAACTGGTGTATTTAGCTATAACTACATGTGTGTGCTATAACTCAAAAAAAAATTACACTCCACATAGTAACCGACCAAACCTACTGATTCACAATAGCATTCTATGAATACTCATAGAACTGAGCCGTATATGAGTTCGCTTTCGCACTTTGCGGAAAACTGATGTCTAGTAGCATGTCTCTGCCGGTCACAGGCTCACAATCCACTTAGGTCTACGACTCAATAGTATTATATTGATTATTGAGGAACATGTCTCAGGACGGATTCTATTTTCACTTGTGGTAAGGTGGAGTCAAGATTTAAGAGACAAAATCAAAGACAGAGGAAAATTCACCTGTTCCAAGGCTTCAGCTAAGTCTTCCCTACTTGGGGCGTCGTCTTCTTCTATTCCAAGTAGCCTCCTTTTTTCCAGTTCTCTTGGGTCTTCAATCATTATGGTCAACTTAACCTATGATTTTTGGAACAAGTAGAAAGCTCTGGCTTAGTATCTCATCCTAAGCATTAGCCCCATCGATACCAAAACCCAACACAGAAGAATCAGGACTTGCAGCTTTGCAGATGTTAACCAAATTCTCATGTAACAGGAACCATAAAGACTCATTAGAAATGGGCTTACCTCATTGAACATCATGTCTCTGTTCCTCCTGAGTAGCTCCAACACCTAATCACATGCACAAAATAAAGTAGAAAACATTTTATTTCCTCAAATCTAAACATATTAGTATTACATCTCTTTATGCAGCATAGCTTAAGAGGCCTGAATTCATCTCTTTATGAATGAAGTTTAAATATTTGTCTCTCTAAACTAATAAAGAGAAACCATGAGCTATAGCGTAATGCTTAAAAACAAATTCACAGAACGTATACAGAAGAAATACACAAAATTCTCCAGGAATCTAATTCCACTTATGGGCATATTCTTAGGAGACACTACCTATAATTTTGCTAAAGCTAAATCTGCAAACGGAATCACAAAGAGTCGAAAGAATGGGCAAAAACAAAAAACAAATGAGTCACATACCCGTTTGATCTCATTGACGTATTTAAGATCTTCGGGATCTACGTCTCCCTCTTCTTCTTCTTCTTCTTCGTCATCTCTGTTCTGTTTCTCCTTCTCTTGTTGCTCCAATGTTAACGGAACCGGAACTTTAATCTCCGTCGCGTCTCCTTTCTCCTGCTGAGCTATCACACTACCGAACCTCCGATTCTTCCTCTGCCCATATATTCCTTCAACGGAGATTCCACTACTCCTACAAATTACAACCGGAGACGGCGAACAAACACCGTAATTACGTTGGCCGGACGAAAAACTCGGATGTGATGAAGATAACGGCAACTGAAAAATCTGCGTCGCAGTCGCTACCATATTTCCTCCTCTGTATGGTAAAAAATAGCAAAATTCCTCTAGCGATTCACAGATTCTGCATATCTCTCGAGATTTACTCTCGATTGGAAAATATCAAAAGGAAGAAGACGACTCAAATCATCCAACGTTCAAAGTTAAAACTCAATTCGCTACTTTTTGTAAGTTTTCAAAAAGGAAAAATGAATTTGGAATTAGATTTTTGAGGATAATACGAGTGGCTGAGATATGTGTAGATATTGCCTCGAAACATCTGCCACTTGGATAAATAGCTCATCACTTAAATAAAAAAACAGAATTTTTAAGTAAAAGACCGTACTATTTATAAGGCTCGTCACCTAGGCCCAACACGAAGGCCCAATTTACGTCTATATATTTGGCGGCAAAATGTTAGAGGGGCCCATGTTATTTCCCGCCACAACAACACTCTTTAACATTTTCTTCACACACTAGTAACTGTGGACTCGTTTGCCTCCTTTTACTCACTCTTCAAACGAATTTAGGGCTTTTTTTTTTTCCCGGAAAATTTTTGGAAGGGAAGAGGAAATTTATACAGTGAGGCTTAGATTTGAAAATGGAGGCTTTTGGTGGGTTTGTAATGGATGAGCAAGCGATTCAAGTGGAGAACGTCTTCTTAGAGTTCCTCAAGAGGTTTGTGTTTTTTTCTCGTTTTTCTCCCCCGAATTTCGAGTTCTGTTTTGGCTCTAATTCAGTGGTGAATCAAAGTTTGATTTGGTCACAACAAATTGCTTCAGTTTTCGATTAGATGCGAACAAGCCGGAGCTGTATTACGAAGCGGAGATTGAAGCAATCAGAGGCGGCGAATCGACGATGATGTACATCGATTTCTCACACGTTATGGGTTTCAATGACGCTCTTCAGAAAGCAATTGCCGACGAGTATCTGAGGTTTGGGTTTTCTCTTAACCCTAGTTTTAATTTGTGCGGAAAATCGTCTGGGCTTTATTGATTTTTTTTTTTTTTGGGTCAAAATTGGTTTAGGTTTGAGCCGTATTTGAGGAATGCGTGTAAGCGGTTTGTGATCGAATTGAATCCTTCTTTCATTTCTGATGAGACTCCGAACAAAGATATCAACGTTTCCTTCTACAACCTCCCTTTCACAAAGAGGTAAAATGCTTTTCTCATTAAAGTTGGAATTAGACTCAGATTTAATGAATTTTAAAAGTCTAATTCATGATTTTGACAGTTAAGTAGCTGATAATTTCACTGTTAGTGATGAACAGTTGATATGTGAGGTTGGATTTTTTTAGTGTCTGTGATTGTGATGATGACTCAGTGTACCAATTTTTTTTTCCAGGCTGAGGGAGCTAACAACTGCAGAAATTGGGAAGCTAGTGTCGGTGACTGGTGTGGTTACTCGAACAAGCGAAGTGAGACCTGAGCTTCTTTACGGGACGTTCAAGTGCTTAGATTGTGGCAGTGTTATAAAAAACGTTGAGCAGCAGTTTAAGTACACGCAGGTACTTGGCTGCTTGATTTTCGGTCTTCTTTCACTCTGTAGGAAGTGGTAGCTTGTTTCACTTTTTGTTTGTTTACTTTTATAATTTCATGGTCTTTTTGTGCAGCCTACGATCTGTGTGAGCCCAACTTGTTTGAACAGAGCAAAATGGGCACTACTGAGACAAGAGAGCAAGTTTGCGGATTGGCAAAGAGTAAGAATGCAGGAGACTTCAAAAGAGATACCTGCAGGCTCCTTGCCACGGTCGTTGGATGTCATTCTGCGTCATGAAATTGTTGAACAGGCCAGAGCTGGTGACACGTAAGGATTCCTCTTTCTTGGGCCACTTCCCATCTTTTATACGAATCAAGAGTTGCATTCATTGTTGTTCCTCGCAGGGTTATTTTTACGGGAACGGTAGTTGTTATACCTGACATATCGGCACTGGCAGCACCTGGGGAGAGAGCAGAATGCCGTCGAGACTCATCACAGAAAAGCTCCACTGCTGGACATGAAGGTGTCAAAGGTCTCAAGGCGCTAGGAGTTAGAGATCTTTCGTATCGGCTTGCGTTTATCGCAAACTCAGTGCAGGTTTGTCGGCTATAGTAACTGTTGTATCAAAACTTTAGTGAGATGTGTTTGACCAATCTCAATGTTTGTATTTTTCCAGATTGCTGATGGTAGTAGGAACACTGACATGAGGAACCGCCAAAACGATTCTAACGAAGATGATCAGCAGCAGTTCACGGTGAGCGCTTTAGAGTAAAATCACCTATAGGACTCGAGTCAGATATTATTTGTAGGATCTTGATTTTTGCTCTTTTAAGTGACTGTTGGTTCCTGTTTAAACTTGACAGACAGAAGAGCTAGACGAAATTCAGCAGATGAGAAACACTCCTGATTACTTCAACAAGTTAGTTGGAAGCATGGCACCAACCGTTTTTGGTCATCAAGACATTAAGCGTGCAGTTCTACTTATGCTTTTAGGCGGCGTGCATAAGACAACTCATGAAGGCATCAACCTTAGAGGAGACATCAACGTTTGTATAGTTGGGGATCCCAGCTGTGCTAAATCCCAATTCCTCAAGTACTGAAATCTCTCCTTGAAACTCAAAGCTGTCTTGTTTTTTTAAAAACTTTTTCTGAAACCTGACAACCTCAGTGCCCATTTGTTATTCGCAGGTATACCGCAGGCATAGTACCAAGATCTGTGTATACATCTGGGAAGTCCTCTTCTGCAGCTGGGTTGACTGCAACTGTGGCTAAAGAACCGGAAACTGGTGAATTTTGCATTGAGGTAATATCTGAATTGATGAATAATTCGTTGCAACAGAACTTTAAGAAATCGCTTTGAAGAATGATGAATGATAGGCTCCTTTCATTATGTGATTTCTATGTTCTAATTCTAGTTAATGCTATCGACATCGTTAATAGGCTGGTGCTCTTATGCTTGCTGACAATGGAATATGTTGCATTGACGAGTTTGACAAGATGGATATCAAAGATCAGGTAAGTGATCATCATTCTTATTATAGTACAGAGGATTGAGTTTCCAAGGCTGTGGCTAATGGAAATTTACTGTTACATTTGGACACAAAAGGTGGCTATTCATGAAGCGATGGAGCAGCAAACGATAAGCATAACAAAAGCCGGGATACAAGCAACCTTGAATGCAAGGACATCAATTCTTGCGGCAGCTAATCCTGTTGGTGGCCGATATGATAAATCTAAACCACTTAAGGTGATCATTTGTATTTTTATCTTTGTTTAAGAGTTGAAGTTTTTCTTTTAATATCTAATCTTGGTCTGGTCATTCTATTTCAGTATAACGTTAACCTTCCACCTGCCATTCTCTCGAGGTTTGATCTTGTGTATGTTATGATCGACGACCCTGATGAGGTAACGGATTACCACATTGCTCACCATATCGTGCGAGTTCATCAGAAGCATGAAGCAGCGCTTTCTCCTGAATTCACTACAGTACAACTCAAGCGCTACATTGCATATGCCAAAACCTTAAAGCCAAAGGTTGTAGCTCACTCAACTGATTTACCAAGAAAATGATTTTGACTTCAAAAGGGCTCTTCTGTTGGAGATGCTAACATACCATACTTTTTGGTGTCTTGATTTCCTGTTGCAGCTAAGCCCAGAAGCAAGAAAGCTACTGGTCGAGTCTTATGTTGCTCTACGTAGAGGCGATACAACTCCTGGCACAAGAGTCGCATATCGAATGACAGTTAGGCAGCTTGAAGCACTGATCAGGCTCTCAGAAGCCATTGCTAGGAGTCATTTGGAAATACTGGTGAGATTATCCTTCGTTTCTCCTTTGTTTCTCACTATACATTTGCTCTATCTGGAAAGGGAACTTTGTTTTTTGTTTCAGGTCAAACCAAGTCATGTTCTTTTGGCTGTTAGACTATTGAAGACTTCTGTCATTAGGTAAGTTTCAAACCCCTCTCTTCGTTTCCTTGAAAATCTTAACCGTAAAACAACCATATTTGTTTCTCTTATCCAGTGTTGAGTCAGGCGATATCGATCTTTCTGAGTATCAAGATCAAGATGCAAACGGTGAAAACGTGGACGATACTGATGATACTGAAAATCCTGGGAATGGAGATGAAGATCAACAGAATGGTGCAACCGAGCCAGCTTCTGCAACTGCAGGTACTTTATATGTTCTTCTTTTTTCCCTCTGACTCCTTTCTAGTTTTCATACTTTAGAATCATAACAAACATCATGATGCAGCAAACGAGAATGGAGCAGCAGCGGCAGCTCCAAAGCTGGTGATTAGCGAGGAAGAGTATGATAGAATCACGCAGGCCTTAGTCATTCGCCTTAGACAGCACGAAGAAACTGTTAACAAAGACAGTAAGCAACATCACTCTTCAAGTTTCTCCATCCCATTCATTCCTCTGTTACAACTCTTGAAACAAATTAATTATGCAACTGAGTAAACTCTTTTTCTTCTTTAGGTTCTGAATTGCCTGGAATGAGACAAAAGGAACTCATTCGATGGTACATTGATCAACAGAACGAGAAAAAGAAATACAGTTCACAAGAGCAAGTCAAACTCGATATCAAGAAGCTCAGAGCTATCATTGAGGTAAAATCCAAAACAATTTTATATAAGTTGAAGATTATGTTTCTACCTCACACAATCTATCCACTGTACAGAGTTTGGTATGTAAAGAAGGTCATCTGATAGTGTTAGCCAACGAGCAAGAAGTCCCAGAAGCAGAAGAAACAAGAAGAAAATCTTCACAAAGAGACGAGAGGATCTTGGCCGTTGCTCCAAATTATGTCATCGAGTGATGCTATACATTTGTACAACTCTAATGTAGAAGCCTAAATCCTTCCATCATTTTGAACTAATATTATTGGATTTTTCATATTTTGGTTAGCTTGATTTGAAGTCACTAAGCTCTTAAAGATGTATTGTATGTACAAGCAAAGTGAAGATATAATCCTTGAATTTTTCCTTCTCTGTGGTTGAAGACATCATCTGCTGTATAGAGAACGGCTAATAACCGTCCTGCCTTACAATGCCAAAATCCTTGCAATTTAAGGGGATCAGAAGTTCAGAACGTATTCGAGAAAAAATATTAAGTGTAGTTAAGGTTTTTTCACACATTAAAAATATTAATTTTTTTGGTTTATCCATAATTAATATAAAAATAATATTTTATTAATTATTAAGCTGAGAGGACAGGGAGAAATCTGGAAATTATATTAAAAATTTGCATTGAAAATTTAAAATAACACTGAAACAAAAATTAAATTTTAAAACGATAAGGAGTAATACTGGAGTATTTAAACAACAATTTGTTTTTTTTATCATAAATCGTGTATATATTATCAATGCTTGGGTGGATCCATCGAGACAACACAACATGGGACAGTGCCTACTAAAGGAAAAAGAAACTTTGGCTTAGAGCATAATTATTTGAGATGAAATTTAAAAGGCATATTTGCAAATAGTTTATTGGTATAAAAATGCTTTTGTTTTTGTTAAGATTGTATTTTACTATTTTTAGTTCATTTCCCCCACTAATATCTCTAGGCTAATCAATATTGATATATCAATATACATAGGTATAGGAAGTCATATTATATCTATGCTCATTTTCTTTACATGATTTCAAATTTTCTCAATTTTTTTTTCATTGATAATTTTTTAAGTACATGAAAATTTAATATAAGATATAGTTGTCTTATAACAACTTCTTGTTGTATAGTAGTCATATTGTAACTAGACCATTTATTTTGTGAATTGTTTTTGATAAAAAAAACTTTTTAATAAGGTTTTTTCTTCGGTGGCCCTTTGAAACCATGTGAATGCTCTGGTGGCTAACGGGAATCGAACTACGGGCACGTATTGGGATTATTTTGTGAATTGATTCTTGAATATATGTTATAAAAGATCCAATCATTTATTTATTTATGGCATTAAAATGTTTAGGCACGCCCAGAATGTTGACACCAATAATGTAGTAGAAAACATTTTTTTATCTAAATTTAACTAATAAAAAAAAAATACAA
This sequence comes from Noccaea bulbosa, assembly GCA_900406535.1. Taxonomy (NCBI): domain Eukaryota; kingdom Viridiplantae; phylum Streptophyta; class Magnoliopsida; order Brassicales; family Brassicaceae; genus Noccaea; species Noccaea bulbosa. The sequence continues at coordinate 13,541 of OVBJ01001257.1, forward strand.
CAATACAATAAAGATTACTGCAACACACATAGTCACCAAACATTTATCAATGGAAAATATAATAATCTCTCTCTGGTTAGCAGCCATCTTTGCTTTTCTCTTCCTTAAACCACTCCTCAGACGAGCCACCACCACCAAACCTAACCAACCTCCATCTCCATGGCGACTTCCGGTGATCGGAAACCTCCACCAGCTCAGCCTCCACCCGCATCGCTCACTCCGTTCCCTCAGCCTTCGCTATGGCCCGCTCATGCTCCTTCACTTCGGTCGTGTCCCTGTTCTCGTGGTCTCATCCGCTGTTGTAGCTTATGACGTCATGAAAACACATGATCTTAAGTTTGCTAATCGCCCAAAAACGAAAGCTATCAATATATTTACGAACGGCGGGCGAGATGTGGCTTTTGCCTCATACGGCGTATACTGGAGACAGCTGAAGATATGGTTATATTTTAATTTTTTTTTGTTACTATTATCCTAAATCTTCTACATATTAACAACAGAGTATTTGATCTAATTCCGAAATGAAGGTAACTTAAAATAGATTTTTTTTTTTTTAACACCAACTTAAAATATATTTCTTATCTTCGAAGGCCATGCGCGTTATACTTTTTTTTATAAAATAACTTATTAAACATAATTTTACAATTTTCTGAAATTAGAATAACTTAATCGGTTTTATTTGTATGTCAATAATATTTTTTAGTGACAATATGATTTGTGTCAGATCACGTTTTAATAATTATAATTTATTTTTTAAAGATTTTTAAAACATATTATGAATAAAAATTAAAAATATGATTACTCTTAAAAACATGTAAAATAATATTGAAAACCCGATAAAAATATTTACATATTGAGAATCTATTTACTTTCAAATCATAATCAACACTGAAAAAGGTATTAATTTTATTTTATGTTAGCTTTATATAATAAGATGGAAAAATATTACATGTGTCCAAATATAACTGGCTGATTCATTCGTGAAACTTTGAATATTCTATTCAAGTGATTTTTATTGAAATTGTTTTTTTAAGTTATATTTTTATATAATAAAAATTGAAATTAGAATATTATATTATTATATATTTTTTAATTGTATATTAATTTTTTGACAATTATATTGCTAGTTTTCCATTTGTATTGAAAATAAATATTAGAGTATTAAACATTACAAAAATAAACTATTAAAAAATTAGAATATCTAACCATTAAAAAAATTTCAACTAATGTAGAAAAGGTAATGTATAAAGCAATTTTTGACTTCCCACTTTTCGAATAACACGTACAACTGCGACGATAATTTCGATTTCGATCCAATTTATTTAGAGTCAAAATTGCTTTCTTGAACGTGACATTTGATTCTAAATTAGAAAATGAAAAAAGAAAGAAAGAACTACACAATTACATTTTGAAGATTGTAGTTTATTATATAGGGTTGGTGAGACATAGAATATGAAAAATATATATGTTTTTTTTTTTTCATTAGAATATGAACTTTTTATTGTTAGAGTAGGGCATTGATGCACGCACAGAATCACATCAATGCTTTGATCAAACTGTGATCAGGAGATTTCTAAGCAAGCCTTGCGGAAAGTGGAAAGATGGTAGAGATAATGGTGATGATAGATGATTGACTCTCTCAATCGCTGGGTTGATTGACTCTCTCCGTCTGTGAACGAAATAGATTGCTTGAATCACACAAACAAGCTAAGTCGCAGCCTCTAAAGAGCTAAGTGAATCACACACTTAAGTCTAAAGAAAAGAACAATTCTTCAAGAAAACACACAGAAGGATAAAAGAGTTTTTACAAACAGAGTCATAAAGTTGCACCTAAGGCAACCACTTCTAGCTCCAATACACTGCCAAAGTCACAAGACACCAACACCAGGTAAGTCTTCTAACTTTGTAAATTCAAAGGTACCATCTTTCCACCTTCCGCAAGGTTTGGCTTAGGAATCTCCTGATCACAGTCTGATCAAGCATTGGTGTGATTCTGTGCCTGCATCATCTGGTATCAGAGCTTCAAAAGCTCATATCAAACCCAGGTTGTGTTCATCCAACCTTTATCTATTTTAAATTTTCGGTTTTGTTGTTTAATTTTCTTATAAATCTAAAACAAAAATAAAAATTGTTTCTTTCATTGTTATTTCAATTTGTTTTCATTTGTTCCTGCTTTTACATTATTGAACTATAAAATAAAATATAAAAAAATTGTCATTTGTTTTATTAATTTCGAAATTTAAATCCCAAGAAAAAGAAAGAAAAAATAAATTTCCATTTTTTGTGTTCTTGTCACTATTTGTTCTTTCCTTTTGTTTTGTGAATTGATACGTCTTCTTTGTTTTTACTTGTGCAAGGTACCAGCAACCAGTAACAACAATGGAGTCCTCTGAAGATGAATCGGATTATGATACTGATTGGAGCCAAGGCTTGAATGCCCACGAGATTGGCTATGGAGATTCATCGAGTGATGATGCCTATTCAGATTATGGAGATGAACCAGCTCATGAGGAACCTGAACCAGAGCCTCCAGACCTGTACCACACCACGCCAAGATATCCAAAGCCCTGGATTTCATGGAATCCATCATCATCACGGGCCAATTCATATCATACTTTTTCCTCCCACTAGAATAGTCAAATACAAATTGTTTGTGCATAATGGTAATGATACTTATGGACCTGAATTCTTTTTGTTTTCAGGATGGGATTATCTCCAGTGGGAAGACAATATGGATTATTACTTTGAATATCACTCCACCCAGCAAAAAGACAAGCTTTCAATTGCCCTAGGACAACTAAAGGGTAATGCTTTGAGGTGGTGGGATAAAGATGAGTACAACCGATGGTATGACCAGAGGGCAAAGATAAAAACGTGGGAGAACCTCAAATGGATCATGTGCACAAAGTATTCCCCACAAAGTCTGAACCAAGGGAGCCAAACAGCTTGCCCTCCAAAGCAAGCCACCCAAAGAGATAAGATGCCTAAGGGCTCACTTACAGCGAAGCTTACCATAAATTCACCAATTAAATAAATCAAAATTAAATTAAAAACGAAAATCGGACGTTTAAATAAGCGTATTAAGCGCTGACGTTTACAGGACACATGGCATTCTCTTTCTTTTCTCTCTCTTTGCTCGATCTCTCCCATGGCGATTCATCTTTGAAATTAACTTAAGGCTGACGAAATTGATTTGTCGGGGAATCAAATCGATTCGATTGCCTCACATAAGGCTGGCGAAATCGAGGAGGATCCTGTGTTTTTGAGAGGAGAAGTGAAGCGGCTTGAAGGAAAGATGCAGAAAAAGAGAGATCTGAAAATTCTGGGTAATCATCGCAAGTCGTATCAACATGATTCAGGGTTTAGTTTTAAAATTCTACTCAATACAACAGAGCTTGATTAACTGTAAAATTGGATTATTATCAATGAGTGAAGTCGTCGAACAACCTCCAAGAGGAAGATGATGATGAGAGTGGGCCTAAAGATGAAAACTCTCGATTGAACAGAAGGTTTCAACTTAATAATAAAATATGTCTTAGCAACTATGTAAGCGTTAATGCATTGCGGATGCCCTAACACCAACTCAAATCTGATTGGAAATCAAGGTAAGTCTTCTAATTTTCTAAATTCTAAGGAGCAGACATGTTATAGATGTCGTAAGAGAGGACACTTTGCTGTAAACTGTCCCTCTAAGAAAGTATTGAAAGAAACATCACTAGAAGAGAAAGTGGAATTACCTAAAACAAGTGATAGTTTTGTTCAATCTGATTTGTTACCTTCCAATTATGGTATCAGAGCTTCAAAAGCTCATACCCATTAGGTTGTATCAATCCAACATTTATCTTTCACTTTTGTGTTTTGTTTTTGTTTCATTCCTTAATAGAAAACCAAAATAAAAATTATTTTCCTTTAATTTTGAATTTCTATTTCATTCCATATCATAAAAAGAAAAACAAAAATTTGTTCTATTTTATTTTGTGTCTTGAATTTTCGAATTTATTTGTTCTTCTTTAAAAAAAAAAAGGATTGAATTTGTTTTAGTTGTTTCGGTTAAATTAAAATACAAAGTTAATTACTTGTTTGAATTTGCCATAAAGTTATTTTCTATTTTTGTTAAATACAAAGTTCATTATTTCCTTTTTCTTTCTTGTGCAAGATATTGAACGTGCTCAATTCTGAATATTCAATTTTTTTTCTTGTTTACAAGGCACAATCAATATTCCAGACCAGAAATAATGGAGTCTTATGAAGATGACGAAGATCCCTACGAGCTCAATTCCAATGGAGTTGAAGATGACCAACGAAGACTAAATTGGTCCGGTGAAGAGGATGCATATGTTTCAAGGCCTTATTCTGAAGAGTCTAATTCAGACTCAGACCTGGGAGATGAACAAGGACGTGAAGAAATGGAACCAGAGCCTCCAGACCACCGTTCAGCCATTAAGGGGTATTCCAACTTAAAGAAATCATGGTATGAAGAAGATGTATCTACCATGGACTCATGGCTGGAACCAGACTGCTCAGACAGTAGTGGAGGATCAGAGGAGGAGTACTACTACAAGTCTCTTCCACAGCGCAAAGATCACACCTTGGTATACAATCAAGCATCAAGTCATAACACTCCAGGGCCGATCAAATTAAAAAAGCAAAGCTACAAGAGAAGTGTTCCCAAATCATTAAACCTTTTCAGGTTACAGCAGGAACTCTGATGATTGATTATCTCCAATGGGAGACCAACATGAAGCAATGGCTGAGAGCCAACAACATTCCCAAAGAAGAGAAGCTGTCTTATGCTGTTGAGGCACTTACTGGAGATGCTTACCAATGGTGGCTAAAGGAATGTACTCCAGGCTTCTACAACAAGCCAGTACTGGATTGGGGAGATCTCAAGGCAAGAATGTATAGGGAGTTTGTGAAGAAGCATCAAACTCACAGCAACATCACAAGAAAGCCTATGTACCAAGATACATCAAGGAGAGAGATGAGTAGTCCACACTTGCAGCCTGTTCGTGACCAGAAGCTTGCCTATGGTTCTACGCCCAAGAAAATGTTACCAAGGCTTCACCAAGTCAATCAGAGGCTAAGAAGACTGCTCCTGGTAAAGAAGGATCAACCAAAGCCATCTGCATTCCTACTTGATACACCATAACTACAAGAACAGTGGGGAAGGATAAAAGAGTTTTTACTACTCAAGGAGGAGAAAACAGAGCAGAAACAGAGTCATAAAGTTGCACCTAAGGCAACCACTTCCAGCTCCGATACACTGCCAAAGTCACAAGACACACCAACACTATGTTAGTCTTCTAACTTTGTAAATTCAAATGTACCATCTTTCCACATCCGCAAGGCTTGGCTTAGGAATCTCCTGATCACAGTCTGATCAAGCATTGGTGTGATTATGTGCCTGCATCAGGCATGCAATTTTTTTTTTCCTTTAGAATATAGAATATTTTTCCGTTAGGATAGGGCAAGCATTTTTTTTTTTTTTTCCTTTTTCGTAATGGATTAAAATTTTGTTTTTAAATTATTTTTTCATGTTTCTTTGATGATTGTTGGTTTTTATTTTTTCCCCTTTTTAACATTTTTTTTTTTTAATCTCTTTTCTTTTTCGAGATGCATGTCAAAATCTTAATATATGAATTATAATTATCCTACGTGTCGCGCCCACGTCGTGCACATTTAGCTTTATATAATAAGATGTTTGGAATTTTGATCAAGAAATATAGTTTAGTTGTTTTAAATTGATCATACATAATTTATTGAAATTTGATATAATATTTTCATATTTGATTAATTTAAAATAACCTTTAAAAAAAAATTCAGTCTTGAATTAGAAATATTTTGCTTTTTCAGTCTATAATTATAATTTGGTTATAATCAAGAAATTAATTAATTACAAATTGTGAACATAACACCTCATCAAAGTGGCTTTCAATGTTTACACTTTAAGATAGAGTACACTTTAAAAAGTTTGTCAAAAAAATCTTCTCCAATAATATATGTAGGGGATTTTGTAAAAACAAGTAACGAGTTAGTTGAGAAATAAAAATTCACATTTTTACCCTAATTTATGATTTTCGTACTTTTTCGCTTAAGACTAATTTATATTTTGATTAATTGATATTGATATATCTAAATTTGCTTTGGATGAAGAGTGTATATACTGTCCATCTCCTCAGCAAGAAAATGGTCCTATGAGAAAGTAAGAGAAGAAGAGGTTAATTAAGGAGATGATGGATAAGGTTGAGAAAGGGAGTTCTTCTTCTTTGCCGGTAAATCTAAGTGAGATCATCGTTGATATGACTAACAATGTGATATGTAGAATCGCCATGGGAAGAAAATATAGCGGCGAGGGAAACACTTGGGATTTTGAAAAACATCTGAGAAAAGTCATGGAGTTTATTGGTGCATTTCTGGTCGGGGATTACATACCGGGCTTGGCATGGGTTGATAAAATCCGCAGTGTGGATCGTAATATGGAAGAAGTAAACAAAACGTTTGTGGAGTTTCTGGACAGAGTGATCCAAGAACATATAGATGAAGGTGAGAATAAAGAGACATTGGATATTGTTGATATGTTGTTACGAATTCGAAGAGAGAAGACTAATGGATTTGAGCTTGATAGAAGCGACATCAGAGCAGTCATTTTGGTAATTAAGACAAACCATCTTTGAGTTTACATAAATATAATAAGCCTTCTAATATAAATATAAGTTGTGCTTCTTTTATATAGGATATTTTCGCAGCAGGAACAGCAACAACTTTCACGGCCATCGATTGGGCAATGACACTTCTTATAAGACATCCAAATTCTATGAAAAAACTCCAAGACGAGGTCATAACATATTCCAAACATAAGTTATATACATCGGAAGAAGAAGTTCCCAATATGAAATACCTAAACGCTGTGATTAAAGAAGTTCTTCGACTACATCCCCCAGTCCCATTGTTGGTTCCAAGACAACTAAGTGAAGATGTCAAACTGAAGGGATATGACATTGCAGCTGGTACACAGGTAGAAAAATTAAACAACAAAACAAAACATTATACAAATTTGATCAAAGTATATTTTAGAGAAAATGTATATATATATATATATCATGAGTATTCGTGGCTAAGCAGGTATTCATCAATGCATGGGCGATCCATCGAGACACAACAACATGGGGACCAGATGCAGAAGAATTTAAGCCAGAGAGACATTTGGATCTACTTTGGATTTCCAAGGTCAAGATTTCAAATACATTCCATTCGGATCAGGAAGAAGGCTATGTCCAGGAATAGAACTTGCATCGACACTTATTGAGGTGACATTGGCCAACCTTGTGAACCGGTTTAACTGGAGAGTCGAGACTAGACCATTAGGAGATGATGATGAGTACTATCTAGCTGAAACGACTGGTATTGAAGTTTCTCACAAGTTCCCTCTAGTTGCATTCCCATCTTTATCTTAATACGCCATAAATCATAATTTTCTCTATCGAACCTGAGAATCACTTGATGCGATGTTCTTGGCATGATCTCTGTTTTTTTTTTGCTTGAACCTTTTGCAAATTTGTTGCTTGTTTTTGTGCTTCAAATAGACCCATTTTACAAGCCATTGCTTCTTGTTTGGTACATAATGTTGGGTTACCTTTGTGCAAAAGAACAGAAAAAAAAATCGAAATGACTTTACGTTGTAATCTATATTGTAATAAGAGGATATACATCTCCCTCCTTATGGTACTTCAGCTTTTTAGTCTCTTATGGTGTTCACACATGGGATCTAGAAAAAATAATAATTTCAACTGTTTCATAAATTTTCAGTTTCTGCGTTCAATGGACCTATTCACATTCTCAGGTTTCGATAACAATTCCCCATAAAATAATGAAAATCAGTGTTCGAAGATCCAAAATAAAATAAAATAATAACTAAATATTCATAAAATCTATTTACAAATTTGTGTATAAAATTTTGTTCATTTGTTTATATATATAAATATGCAAGAATATTACGTATGAATGATATAGTTATATCGGGTAAGGATCGAGTAAAAATAGTTTATGTATAGGAAAATAATATTAAAAATATACTTATAAAATTTAGGATCAGGTAATAGTGCAGATAAGAGTGTTAAAATAATTACTTTTTAAATATTCAGAATTAAAATCACTATACGAACAAATACTGTAGATTATTAATATAATAATAGAAGTTTTAAAATAAATAAAAATAATTATAATTAAATTAAATTGATAAAGTTTAAAGTTGATATAGTTTTAATTTCATGCATTGCGCGGGTAAAATTTCTAGTCAGAATAAGTTTGTTTGTGAATAACTTAGACAAAGAAACTTGGACGAAATAAAAATTGTATTCTTCATTAAGACAAAACTCAAAACTTATAAAAGTGGAGTCACAACTCCTTACATAACAGGAACAGAATAAAAGTTAAAGACTTGTTTATTTGATAAATTGAAACTAAGAAGTAAAGAAGACACGTGTCTTAACGATCCAAATATCTCCTATTTGGTAACTTTGATCGTGTAGACTTTCTCTGCACCACCTCAGCATCTTGATTGCTCTGTTCCGGACGGTATCCTATCATCTCTAAACTTTAAAGATGGATAGGATCAACGAGCAAAGTGGTGAGATACTCCTTCAACATGCCTTCGCGGTGGTTGTAGACATCGTCAGACGTATATAGAAGGTCCAACGAGCGATCGTAATTGATGAATTCGGCAAGAACTCGACGAGAGATGTGGGTTGCCTTCAAGCACTCTTCGTTAATAATCTTGTTGATATCTCCAATCATCTTATCAAACGCTTTGTTGGCTTCATCTTGGGTAACTCCATGTTGCGCCATGTAATAGTTGAGTGCGTTCGCAGTGTAACCTTTACTCATATCGTCCTGATCGTACCACAAGTTAATAACCAAATCAGTAACCATAGATAAAGCTAAGTATTTTGACAGATGATTTCTGAATCCACATGAAAAGCGGATTATCTTAATATTTTTCCTTAAAACAAATTAGAAAATCACGACATTGACATAGATATGTGTCAAAATCTAAATAATCAAATTAATTACTAAGTACTTATCATAGTCTTATTAGTTATAATTTTGTCACATGTTAGATTCTAGTGAAACACCTTCAATATATATTTGGTCCCGTTAAAAAAAGAAAGAGAAAAAAAAAAAATATAGTTTTGAAAACTTATACCTCAAAGTCGGCAATGTCATCCATGAGACGGGTCTTTCTAGCTAGAACCTGGACGAGCTTTGGTCTTGATCTGAGCCAGTCAAAATCTTCCTTCCTACCAGTCTCTCCAAGTCCCATTAGAGAGCAAGCTATGGTTACATACGTACCAATCTCGGCTCCACCAGCCTCTATGTACTGATCAAAGCTAGGCACTTGACCTCCTCTTGCCCATTTGACAAGTTCAAGGTTTACCCTCGCTAGTATCTTGAACTGCATAAACCAATAATACTTCTAGCTAATTAATATTCAGTAAACTGGTTGAAAATAAATTAGTTAATTGAAATTTGATTTTTGAAAGTAAACACCTCTTCTATCATCTCTTCCAAGACAAATAATCTTCCTTGGGATCTCAATACTTCTTCATACTCTTTATATAAATACATCACAAATTTGAAGGCAGTCTTCATGTGCCCTTGAAGGTTTTCCGTGTAATCAGGGTCCCATCTAGTCAGCAAAGTGGTTAGTTATGGAACATTTTACTCATTACTACCTTTGTTGACGTCTAATCGTTTATGATGCAGCCACATGAATATTCATGATATATATAGTGGATGTACCTTTCTAGACAATCAACCAGATTTGTAACTTCATCAATAGAGCCATATGTATCGCAAGCATCGTCTAGAAATGTGATCGATAGGTATAACTTAGCCGACATAATTCTCCCAAGTGAAAACTGCGGCTCAAAGTACATCAGCAATGCCGCGAACCAAACCTCGATGGTTCTTTCTCTGAAGTTAGGTGGGAGTTTTGATGTATGGTGTAGTCCCCTCCACCACCTGCCAAAAAGAATGTACAAATTATAAAAGAATGCACAAAGAACCCTAGCTAGTTGTCTCTCTTGGAAGAAAACTAGATGATTATTCACGATTTCACATACATGGTGATAATTTTTAGTTCTTGGTTGTAATGAAGTTGTAAGAGCTTGAAATTGAGCTTCGCTAGCTTGAGTAGCGTATCATCGTGGTTCTCTTCTTCTTCATAAAACGATATATACTCCCTTGCAACCAGTGCTTCATTGTTCCGGTGTTGAGGTATGTGAAGAGCTTTTTGTATAAGCGTTGAAAGGTGTGGTGGACTTTGTAAGAGACCTGTAGCTATTGGCTCCAAGTGGCTCAATGTGAAGCTCAGTGCCTCATCCAAGATATAATCCGTCGTCGTCCTGAAGTGAAGTGCTTCATAAAAGCTTAGCATACCTTTGACATCCTCTATTAGATATCCCTTGAACTTTTTATCATCTTCTTTGAATCTCTTGAACACATCTACATGAAAATAACCGTGCTGTTACACTTCTTGATTGGTTATCAGGACATGTAATAAGCAAAATACATTTGATCATTTATATGGTATTTTCAGTCTTTTTGAACATTATAGGTAAAAAAACCCAAACTAAAACTAAATGAGTTAGATTTTGCTATCAAACATATCATACACTTATATATATCAACGTGTCTACTCTAAATCATTTGAGAAACATGCAACAAAGAAAATAGTTAAATAGCATGTCAAGGTTGCTTACTCGATGACAAGTTGTGGCCATATGTTCTGAAAACCCGGAACATGATGGAAATTGTGTACAAGTCATTCTCATCTTTGATCAAATCCTCTATCTTCTCGAAAGCAAGTTTCAAGATCTCTTCAATCTCATTCTCAAAATAGTAAGAGAGACCAAGACTAACTATAAAATGGATTAGAAGAATTTTCCTCTTCGTCGCCTCATTATCGTCTTGGGAATGCAATAGAAGAAGCATGCTCCTCACTTTAGGCTTTAGTACCTCAATCTCTTTAGCAAGATCATTAAGATCCTAATAGTTATACCAGTTACAGATATTAATTTAGACATGCAGGTAACGTATACAATATACAAAGGATTATATATATGCAAGTAGTTAATATATTTATATATGAACTAACCGAGTCAGTGATGGTCACAGTGAGGAAGTGATCACCCCATTGAGATGGTGGTAATTTTGTAAAATCATAACCAATTTCATGATCAAGATTTCTCCCTGCTTCCATAAGATATATTCAAGGATGAGAGAAAGGGATGTTGCATGTATAGATATAGAGATGTAGTATTGTAGTGAATGGCTATTGATAGCAAATTTATAGACCCGAGAAAACATTAAAAATCCATAATTGAGAAATACTTTTACTTTTGTCATCTTATGAAATATGAGGGAGTTGTTAAACTATAGTACTGAAGTATATTTTAAAAATTCTTTGACGTACATTTTTTGGTTATAATTTTTATGCAAAATGTAAAGCGATGTCTTGTATGTCTTTATCAAAATTATCCGTTTTATTCATATTTCAATAAAAAATCCGAAAAGAGTAAATAAACTACTCTTAACATTTACAGATCCATAGTAAGTAACTAAGTATGTCTTTTTCTTTTTTCCTCTTAGGTCTAAAATATTACTATTTTTATTTCAAATTACGAGAAATATTTGCAACACATTACTGATATTTTCTGTAAACTTGCCTCCAATAATTTCTTGATATAGAAACATTAAGGAGGGATTATTGAATTGATGATTATAGGAAGATTTTTTTTCTAAATTACATGGTATTGGATCTACTATTTATAAAAATCACTCCAAATCCAAAGTTATTGAATTAATCATTTGTACAAATTTTTTAAAATCTCACCTTATTAGAAAATTAGGATTTCATTAATAAAATATATGAAAATCTGTGGTGAGGGATTTGTGAGAAATTTTCTAGCTAAAAACAAAAAAAAAAAATCTAAATACCATCTTATGAGGTGAGATTTTCTAAATCCTTTTAAAACATATCCAAATAACTCTAAATCATTAACCAATACTAATATCTAAATTCTAAGCTTTTATATTAAAACTTTAGTCAATCATTAGTGAGCCCAAATCATTGATGTATAGTATATCCAAATTAGCCGTGTCCATGTTGGTTAACTTCAAATTATTGTAAAAACTTTTAAAAATATTTTCAAGATTCTAGAAGTTTTATATTTTAATATAACTTTCACGTCTTAACCACGTAAAACACTGTTCGCATTCTTCGTTTGAGTGGTTTCGATTCTTTTGTTAATTAATAAATTGACCCACTTACCCAGAAAGTCAAGGAAAAAATTAATAAAAATATTGAGAAATCCAAAGAGAAAGAGAGTTAGAGAGAGAGGAGAATGAGGGAGAGAGAGGAAAAAATAATACAGTATACATATGTAAATGCCATTAACAAAAGTTTCAGAGGGTAAATGGTAATAGACAAGGTCCAAAATGTTGATTTATTCTTTTTAAATCAGCAAGTGCTATATTGCCAAATATTCCTTAAAAAATTGGAAAATCTAAAAATTTCTTGTTTATTATTTTGGAAATTACAAAAAAAAATTATTAGTAACAATTTAAACTAATGATGACATATGTCATGATCTAGTAAATTATAAAAATCATACATGCTGGATTCACGATACTTACAAGAATGTTTTATTTTTTTCTTTTATATATAATTGAAAATTGAAAATTAGAAAATTGGAGATTAAATTTTCGTGTGACGTGCATCCAGCTTAGCTTTATGAAAATAAGTTAGTGAGACATCGATAGTTGAGAGAAAAAAACAATCACATATTTTACAGTATTAAATTATGTTATCCTTTTTCGCTTAAGAGTACTTTATATTTTGATTAACTGATATGATGTATCTAATTTTTCTTTGGAAGAAGAGTGTATGCACCGTCCATCTTCTCAGCAAGAAAGTGGTCAAGTCCTTTGCGAAAGTAAGAGAAGAAGAGATTACGGCAATGATGGATAAGGTTGAGAAAGGGAATACTTCTACTATGCCGATAAATCTAAGTGAAATCCTCTTCGATTTGTCTAACAATGTGATATGTAGAATTGCTATGGGAAGAAAATATAGGGGCGAGAAAAACACTTACGGATTTTGGAAATAATGTGAGAAAAATCATGGAACTTCTAGGCGCATTTCCGGTCGGGGATTACATCCCAAGTTTGGCATGGGTAGATAAACTACGCGGTTTGGATCGTAAAATGGAAGAAGTCAGCAAAACGTTCATGGAGTTTCTAGAAATAGTGGTGCAAGAACATGTAGATGAAGGTGAGAATAAAGAGACATTTGATTTTGTTGATATGTTGTTACGAATTCAAAGAGAGAACACAGATGGATTGGAGCTTACTAGAAGCGACATCAGAGTAATCATTTTGGTAATTACGATCTTTTACTTAACAACACTGTCCTTTCAATCTAAATAAAAGATAAGACACTCACCTTATTTAAATTATTCATAATGTTCCTAAACAGGGAATTTGTGCTTCTTTTATTCATAATGTTCATAATGTTCCTAAACAGACTAATGGATTTGAGTTTGATAGAACCGACATCAGAGCAGTCAGTCATTTTGACATTTTGATAATTAAGACAAACCATCTTTGACTTTACATAAATATAATAAGCCTTCTAATCTATACTATAATACTTGAATCCTGCTGACCTGTCAGCTTTTTGGCCTGCTGTGGTGTTGCCACATGTCTCTTTTTAAAAAAACTACCTCTTTGCTTCGTCGTCCAATTGTTTCGCCTCTGGCTTTTGGCTTCCGTTCTTTTCATCTCCCTTACCGCCATTACATCTCGAGCATGATTATCGGTTAGTTTCTTAAATAATATTTTATTATAAAAAATTGACATGTGGCAAAGTGAAAGTGGAAACGTCTCTTAAATGTGACCTATTTTTTGGCTTCTTTATGATTTATTTCTGATTTAATTAAATGGGAATATTATGTAAGAGACGGCACATAGGAGATCCGATAATCATGCTGCCTTTTATTTTCATGGTTCAGTGTATGAAATTGAATGGTAAATCTTTACTATTCCTTGGCTTTTGATTTTCTCATGTCAGAAATTTCATCAATTTCCTTTCACAAATTGGTGTTCGTATAAAAGAAACCCACTCTAGCTCGGAGGAGGAAGACGCAAAGAAGTTCGAGTTCTAGATCTATCGGCGATGATGTGTTATACCCGTTCAGATCAGGTCATCTCTCATTCACTGGGTTTTCGTACTTGAATGCCAATTTTAAATTGTATTTCTCTCTCCCTTTTGTTACAGCCATTCATGTATTTGTCTCGAAGGTTTTTCTTCGATCTTTACAACACAATTACTTCTTCTCCTGCTACATCTCAGAGTGTGTTTATTGGATTTTGGCTAGCATTTAGGCAATAGTATTAACAGATTTAGATTCAATGATAATGATGCGCTAATGAAGGTGGCCGAATTGATGGTGATTCTCGCGTGAGGGAGATATGTTTGCCTCGGTTACATATTCCATGGCGCCTATTTACAGCGATCGAGCTTCAATGTGCCCACTCCCACCTCTCGCCGTCCTCTCAACCACAAGTTCATCTCCACCTTCTCTACATTCTGATTTTTTTTTAAAAGTACTTTTTCCATCGTGTTTGATGTCGATGTATTTCGCAAGAAAGATTTCTTTGTATTTCGTTCAGTCTTCCAATATCCTGTATAAGAATGATTTGTAAAGGACTTTGGTGCGGTTGTTGATTTTTGATGAGCAATTGTTTACAAATTTTAGACTTTTGATTGAAACTTGGCTGCTCTTTCTTCCAAAATAGAAAAGTTTGATGAATATCTTCGTCTTCTCCTAACTTCATGCTATAAAAAAATTGCATTTTCTCTCAGTATTAAGAATCTGAGATGGTGTGTTTTTGGAATATCATGTTTTGTTCTCTTTCCATAGGGGTTTTACTGAGGCAGGTTATAACTCTTTGTCTTCATGTTATCTTTACTTTGATACAGTGAACTAAGATTAAAGAGACGAAAATATATCAAATTGATAAACATGAATTGCCTCGCTCCCGTCAGTATTCTATATCGTGCCTTTCAAGCTGAACTCCGGTTATTCTCACATGAGAACCGCTGATTTTTCAGAATTTTCAAATCTACACAAGAAGTATGTATGTAATCTCTGGTTGCATGTGAGGAACAAGAAGCAAATTGGCCAATCACTGATTGTGCCTACACAAGAGATTGCTCTCAGTATTGGGGACAAGAGTCAAGAGCACGCTCAAACAATTAGATAGTAGTTGAAGCAAGCTAATATTGACTCAAAAAGGCATGCTTTTGATCTAGGTCCCTCTTACTAATGTCATGTTGGGTTTTTGAATATCTAATTTTGTCGGCAAGAGGATTGTAACATTACACAGTCGGACTGATTTTATACAGCACAAAACCTTTGAAACTGAATGAATTGGCTCATAATTGATGGACTCTCTTAGAAGATCATGTCCTCTTCGATTAGTCCTTTTTTTTGATGGATTCTCTAGCATGAAGTTTCTTTTTTATTGAAAAAAAAAAAAACAGGAGGTCTCTTATAATTGCTTGGTAAAGATTGGTCTTTGCTTTTGCCAAAACAGAAGTAGGGAATATAATATATGTACGTAGTAGGAAAGATTCTGATGCCGACTCTTAAGGATTTTGGTGCGAACACAAATCAAGATGGCTTATTATATCAAGGACTAAAATACTGAGTGTTTGGTTTTAGCTGGTTCAGCTTAAACTAATGAATGAAATGTGAAGTTACTTTGGGCACCATGGTAGCCTAAACAGGTGTTTGATGCATTGGTTGCAACAAAAACCGTTAAGAGGTATATTTTGCCATGTTACTTTGCGTCTCCATCTTAGGTGATATAAAGGCTTTATCATACATTATTCCGAGGAAAAGTGCAATCCACGAGATTTATTGATTGTGCTTTGGAAGAGGTTCGAAGGAGATCAGTTTTGTTTATCTTTCCCTTATATTTCAGTAATTAATCTCGATTATGAACAATTAAAAAAAAAAACTAGGAAGTTGTACATCTCATCACCACCATTGATAAGTTTGAAAACAGGTTTATTGTCATCCACTCATTCACAAACATAACATGCTGGTAATCTCTTATCCAGACAAGTTACATCGCCCATAAGAATTCAAACTATACTACTACCACCAAGGACATCCACATTTATCAAACTTGTCAGCCCGTTTAAGACACGTGTGAGACATGAGCGTGAGTTGAAAATATTTAAAAAATCACGTTTCCCATCATTCCACATTTGATATATTCAGCAATTGCATTGCAGCCCTTTGAAATTTGAATCGTTACAGTTTGTTTCCAAATACTTATTGATGGTCTTCATATAGAAGAAACGAGCAAAAAACAGAGAGAAAGAGAGAGAGAAGAAGAAGATGAGCGAAGAAGAAGCACACGCCAACCTTGTGGTTCCCGCGTTTCGAACTGCGAAAGAGCCTAAAAGGCAAACGCAGACGGAGAACGGTCACGGTACGGTTTGGCGGTTCGGTGGAAGCGACAAGGCCGCGAAAGCCTCGACCATAACGCTGAGAGGCGTTATCCACATGCTCTTCGACAACTGCAGCAAGGACGTCAAAAAGACGGTTTTGCCCCTGGGCCATGGAGATCCTTCCGTCTACCCTTGCTTCCGCACCTCTATCGAGAGCGAAGACGCCGTCGTCAACGTCCTCCGCTCCGGCAAAGGCAACTCTTACGGTTCCGGACCTTCCGGTGCTGGGATTCTCCCAGCCAGAAGGTAAACCAATTGTAATCTGTTTGTTTTTTTCTAGATCTCGATCAAAATGCGAGTCAGTTTTTGACCCGATTGCCAGCTTCATCTTTCTACTGACTTGTCTTTCACTCTTCACACTCTTCACTCGAAAGAATGAAATTGTAGTATTAGGCCCTATAATTTATTACTTGTCATAAATAGACCCCATAACATATTTATGTTACAGATCGATTCACATATTGGTCGGTTTGTTTTAACAATTTCCAACAGAGCCGCCGCCGATTATCTGAACCGAGATCTTCCGAACAAGCTAACGGCGGACGACATCTTCATGACCGTTGGATGCAACCAAGCGATAGAGATCGTGTTAAAATCGTTAGCTCGACCGAAGGCAAACATATTGCTCCCACGTCCTGGCTACACTCACTACGAAGCTCGTGCTGCTTACAGTGGCGTCGAGGTCCGCAAGTTCGATCTTCTTCCGAACAAAGAATGGGAGATGGATCTCCAAGGCATCGAGTCCCTTGCAGACGAAAACACCGTGGCCTTGGTTGTGGTTAACCCAAGCAACCCCTGCGGGAACGTCTACTCTCACGACCATCTCCAAAAGGTTTTTTGACTTTTGATTTTTGTATCATTCATAACACTCCAATAACTCTGTAATTCAGCTAAAGCTTGAAACGTTTAGGTTGCAGAGACGGCTCGGAAGCTGGGGATAATGGTGATCACAGA
>OVBJ01001258.1:0-31055 GCA_900406535.1 Noccaea bulbosa
GCAAATCTTTAATATTTGTAATCAAATTTAAAATAGTATATCAATGGTATTGTATGTAAATATGCTAAGTGATATCTTTTTTTATATTGATATTAAGAGTAAACCTAGTGTTGACACCTCAGCATGGCAAAGTTGTTAATAACACATGAACATAAGGTTATTTTTAANGTAACATCCAATACCATATGATGTATTTACTTAATCAACCTTAAAGGTTTACAAAAGTTAAGATACAGATATTTTCTAAGGCAAAGTTACAAGATTATGAAATGTTTTGAAACACAGCATTCAAGTTTCATAACCAAAGAGAGAAAAAAAAAACAGAAACAAACATTCACTAGCACAGATCAGACGATCTAGATTGTCAAGTGTTCTTCATCCTTTTGGATTCTCTTTTGTCTCGCGATGAAAGCTTCAATCTTTGTCCTAAATTGCTCGTTGCTCATTCCATCTCCTGGTTTCTTCATTCTCACAGCTACTTTCTTGTCGGAGTCACAAACTCTCATATGCTTCTCCGACTCATACCTCTTCAAGATTTTACCGCCACATGTACTCTCCAGCGGGTGAACAGCTTCAAACGCTTTCTGCGACTGGCTTCTCCCGAAACTAACCCTTTTCACTCCACTCGGCTTCTTCAGTTGTTCTGTTTTCGTCTCATAAACTTCGGATCTCTTCTTCTCACTCTTGTGAAGAAATTCTTGGTATAGATCGTTGCTTGGAGTTTCTGTTGTTGTCTTTGAAGTAGGCTCGTGAGCGGAGATGTATCCTCTGGATTTCGCAAAAAGAATAATTACAATTGCGTTTCCGAGGAAGAAAACGAATCTAGGGCTGACGAGAAACACTGCTGCTTCCCTGAAAACGTCGCCGGAGAGTTTCACAGAAGGGAAAGAGAGTTTGGAGATCAAGATCAGAAAAAGAATCAGTTCGATCAGTCTGAATAAGTTCGTGAACGATCTTATTGCTTGGAAAGACAAGACTCCTCTTGCTTCCTCCTTCTTAAAGTGTTGAAACTGTATTGAATTCATTGAGATGGTTTCTTCAATAGAGCAAAACAGAGGGGAAAAAAAAAAAACAAGAAAAAAAAAGTTTTTTTTATTTTATTTCACAGGGATCGTCTGTGTTACAGTGCGAGGGAAATTTATGTCACTCAAAAGAAGTGAGATTTTCGGAAACGAAGTGAGAAGCAGTGAAAAAGAGATGAAACAGAGGAAGAAGAACAATAGTCATGGTGAACAATGACCAGTTTTTGCTGTTATGTTTCATTGAGGAATTTTTGTGGGAAGATCTCCGTTTATTTCCCCTATGTTTCGGTGTTTCCTTCTTGGGTTTGTTCTTTGTTGTGTCTTGTAGGTTTTGAGTTGGTTTCATTTCTTATTTATAGACTATGGAAGAATAATTTTCCAGCTTTTCATTTTATTTTATTGCACTTTATTTCATAGACTATGCAGTAAATGCTATTACTCATGAAATGTCTTTTTTTATATAATTTGGAAAAACAAGGAAAGAAATTGGACTAGTTCTATAATTAATTTAAACTGTGAACAGCATAATAATAGTTTTTCTTTTGTTTTTACTTTATCCACAACATTATTCTTAGTGCTCCCAAAAGCTGTCCTTGCTAATGTTCATCGCCCATGAGGCCGTGACCAGTCACATCTTCTTCTTATTCGGTTATTCCCTGCTCTGTTTTCATCATTTATTCGATTTTCTTCAAATATCTGTTTTGTGATTAATTTTGGCTAAACATACTTTGAATGGGATGCAAGGCTAATTCTTATAAGTTTTCTTTCATATATGCATTACTATTACTCATAATATGAGGTGTTACAAACTATGTTAGAATTTGTAATGTTTGGTATGTAGTTGATTGAAAAAAAAAAAAAGTGGTAAACAGAACACAAAAATTGTCAGCTTCGAGCTTCAAAATAACCATTATTTGCTTATGTATGACTTAGTTAACAAAACGAAATCACACACAATTAAGACAGGAAGATTTTCTATATTTAATAACAACTTAGTCGCTCACAAAAAAAACAAAAACATTTGAAATAGATTTTCTTCTAGCAGAAAGTCCATTTGGCGATATGGAACACACTTAGTGATGAGAGTGATTTCCTTCTTCACTAAGACATACTCAACCATTATAGACTTTCCGTCTCTCTTTTTTGGAGGTCTCTCTTTAATAATATATATGAACTTTAACTTTGCTTTTCCGTAATCTGAAAGACCCCGCATTGTAAAACCAATGCAACTAACTTCTCTTTTTAGTGTTTTTGACTCAACTAATTAACTTTCCGTAATGGATAATGGAGATGATTGATTTATAAAAGAAAAATTTTCAATTGTATGGAGGCTATTGGCTAACTAACTAGCTAAGTTGATAAAACCTATCAGTTCTTTATATTATCCATACTTGTTATCATCCAAATTTTCCTCTCTTCTTTTTTTTTTTTTTTTCAGGATTTTGGCGTTTAGGAAACTTTTTCCAACACAAATTTTTTTAAAAAGAAAAGGTGGAAGTCATATACGAATAATCCCTCGTAAAGAAAAAAAAAAAAGAAGTCATATACGTATGGTCCTATGTGCGAAGTAGCTTTTTATCTGATTCTGCAATACATGGTTGTAGTGAAACACATTTCTACATATTTTTGTAGCCTAACTGATTGTTGACTTCTACTCGATCCATTGTAATGAAATATGCATAACGAAATTTTGGATACTCAGTTGGAACTGATGATTCTTTGGCAAATTTATCTGTTGTAATTTACTACATTGTCATTTGGTATGAGATTAACTCTTTCAAAATGACAATCAAGCTATTAACAAATGGGCTGAAAGGTATAATATGTAAATGTAGCAGACGAAACCACATGAAAATGATAAATCTTGCAGCATAATAGAATTTTTCTTAAGATATAATTGCTTATTGTAAGATTTAAAGGTAAGGCCTAGTGTACCCATGTATGAAATATTTGTTCATTGTAGGTTTAATTCAGGAACCGTAAGCCCAATCCCAAACCTAAACATTTGTCGACAATACAAAAATATTATAATTTGAGACGATATTTTAGGGATTTACTAATTATTTAAAAAATAGAAAATTATACTTCTCTGTGAGAGAAGAAAGAAGAAGACTGATCGATCGATTCCTTGTTCGAGTTCTTCATTGTAGCGCCGTTTCTCTCTTATCCAGATCCAATGGTGTGTGCTCTCTTCACTCTACAATTCTTCTATATCTCTCTCTCTTTCACTCTCATTCTCTGTCTGATTCCAGGCACCCAAGAAGGACAAAGTTCCTCCTCCGTCCTCGAAACCCGCCAAATCCGGTGGTGGCAAACAAAAGAAGAAGGTCACTTTTCGAAAAATCCAACCTTTTGTTTCTCAGTTACCTAAATTTGGATTACTCTGATCTGGGCATCAAACTGATCCCGCTTCCCCTGTTTTTTGCTTACACTAAATTCGAATTTATGGTTTGTTTGGAATTTAACAGAAGTGGAGCAAAGGAAAGCAGAAGGAGAAAGTGAACAACATGGTTCTGTTCGACCAAGCAAATACGACAAGCTCCTCTCTGAGGCTCCCAAATTCAAACTCATCACTCCCTCTATTCTCTCCGACCGTTTGAGGGTAACTTTTCTGCTTCTCCTCTGTCTCTCTCTCTCCCTTTGATTTCTCAAAGTTGTAAACTTTTCTCTGATTGAATGCATTGGTGACACGTTAGTCACATAAGCTGTGTTAGTATGATCGTTAGTGTTTGCCTAAAGCATTGAAAGGCTCTGTACAATGACAATAAGTTAAGATTTTGCTAGTTGTTATCGGCTTGTTTCGATTAGTTTGAAATAGTTTCTGTACGATTCTGTATCACTATACAACTGTATGAGTAAACGATCTATAGTCGAGATTGCAATTAAAAGGGCAACGTTTATGTTAATTTGGGTGGAGATTACGGGTAAATTATGGCTGGTCATCAATTAGGGTCTCTTGATCATTGATTATGGCTGTACATGTTGGGAGACTGTCTCCTGAAACCTCAATCTTTTGTTTCTATTGGAACTTGGAAACCTCTCTTAGTCTTTGGTGCTCAAATGTACATGGTTTTGTGTGTTGGGACAGATCAATGGATCGCTTGCTCGGAGGGCAATCAAAGAGTTGATGGCTAAGGGAACAATCAGGATGGTTTCTGCTCACGCAAGCCAGCAGATCTACACTAGGGCTACGCACAGCTAGTTTCTTTGTGTTGTGTTTGTTGTTTATCTTTCTTTATACAGTGTCTTAATCTTTCCTAGAATGCGTCTTTCTTTGCATCCCTTGAAATTTTACTGCTTAGTCATATGAGAATATGAATTTAAAATAAAACTCTTTGGGCACTCAAAACAAGAGACTTGCACATATTACAGTAAAAATGATGACATAAGAGCTGATAACTTGTAGACACACTTCCAACTTTATTTACTTCAAATTCCAACAATTGGCATTATAGAATGTATTTCACCTTAGGATCCTGAGAATTCCAAACGTAGAGGGAGTTGGCTTTTCTAAGAAGACCACTCCGGTTTAAACCTTCTCAGAGCCTTCCCCATCAATGCCATTGCTGCAATACTTGGAAACTGCTTCTCTATCATGTTGCCCTTTCGATTCACTCCTTGCACATGAGTCGCTGCAGCTTTTTCCCACACCATCTCTGAATCCATGGGTGAAGCATAAAGTTTTCTCTGTCTTCTTCTCCTCCTCCCACGTTAAGCTTCTTGATCTTTGACGGGAAGGGTTTCTTGAATTCACATTTCAAGATTCTGCGGAAGAAGTAGCTCACCTTCTCTCCTGATGGTCCTTTGACAACAATCATGCTCTTGGTCTCATTTCCGGTATAATGATCTGAGGCGTTTGCCTTGAGACGTTTCACAACATTTGATCTACTGTTGGTGGTTTCAGGGTCCAACCTTATACGCTTACCCTCTTTGAACAAGTTGTTGTTGTCACTGAGAAAGTCTTTCGCATTCATACTTTTAATAGCTGAGCTGCTTGTTTCTTCTCCTTCTTCCCCATCTATAGAGTCTCCTATGTCCTCAACAATAGGGGGTCTTTTGTTCATGTCAAAAATAGAAGTTAGATCAAGACACCCACCCACTCAAGATTTTTCCTTTTGGTTTCATGGAACCTGTTGACCCTTTCAATAGTAGATGACCATCTTCTTGCAAGCTAATCTTCGTAGAGAACTCGGCATTTGGGTTACTCTGGTGAGCCTGTAACTCGGAACCACTCCCTCTCTGAGTCCAACGACTTAACCAGGCTCCTTCATAACCATGAACACCACTTTTTCTCATTACATGTTTTGACATTTTGTACCTAAAATTGAGGGAGACTTTCTTGTAATGCTAAATACAGCATTACATACCTCAAAGACTTTCTTGTGAGATTTAGCGTAGGCTTTGAAAAATGAAACTTCATCCTGTCACCAAAAAATTGAAACATAGAAAAAGAAATCAAGTAAAGAAATCACAGAAAAATAGAGACTGTGGGATGATAAGAATTCATAAGACTGTTCATATCTATCAATTTGATTCAATGAAAATATGAAATCAGTGAAGGAAATCGAGTAACGTTCCTATAATAGCACAGTAAGATACAAATGATTAAGAGGCAGAAAAGATTTCCTGTTTATTATACCTTAGCGTAAAGTTCCACGTAACTACGGAACTCGGAGTACTCTTCCAATAAAGCTTTGTCGCCTTTTGTTTCTCCTTTCATTAGCTCACTGGTACCAAAACAGTTTTTTTATCATTGGTTAGTTCCTGTAATACTGACTGTTCTCTTCAAGGATACATAAATTAAACTTACATGAAATATGAGTTATCAAACAAGAAGGGCTCTTCAGTCCAAGGTCCCTCAACCCTCATAGCCGGACTTCTCTATATGCGCCATTGCCTAAACACCCAATTCATTTATTTTGGTTTTAAAAGCACTTGTAGTTGTTAAATGACAACATACAGTAAACAACCAAATTACTTACCAAAGTGTGACAGCCTAAGTGTGCGACAATATCATTGTCACCTAACCCCATCCGGTTGAACACATCTCTAAGATGTTGCACACCTATAAAGATGGGAAATTCGCACAGAGTTTAAGGGAAATTCACAGAGAATAGCTGCTTATAAAAGACTTTATAACTTATATTACCTTTTTTAGGATCAGCAAGTCTTCCTTCCTTGGGGCAATGATTGGAATCTTTTCTCCCAGGAATGAACTTACTTTCAGGTCCACCTTATCTACTGCCACCACACCAGCAAGCTGGATCAAAAGAAAGCAAATTAGACTAAAAAAACAGTACAAGAAAATGTGTAGGCCACAGACATGCAATATCTGTACACAATCATCAAGGCATAATATTAGTTATGCTTAGAGGCACAATCATCAGTATCTGTAAAATCGACTGGAGAAGCTTAGAGGGATACCCTATTACAAAGGACAACGTGTAATGCTGCTGGATACAGTATAACAACAAAAACCAGTAAGCGGAGTGGTTACTAAACAAAAGGTTAAAGGCCTTGGTGTAAGATGGTTCCTTAAAGAACCAGGGACGGAACCACCACTACCTAGAACCCTTAATGATACTGAGGTGGTGAGACTGTTCGCGCCTCCCTTATTTTGTCATGCGAACTGGATGTTAGGCAGCATATGCATTATGAGTGGAAAAGAGTATCTGGTCTGCAACTTCCATCCCAGTAGGGTGAGAAGTGGTAAAAAGGAAGAGTATGATGCGAGAGAACTCGAGGAATCAGCTTTATTCAAATCAGGTCAATTCACACACTATTTTGGTGAAGAATTTGAGATTGGAGATTTGGTTTGTCGTGAGGAAGCAATTGCGGGTCTCCCATACTTTGGACGTGTGAGCGGCGTAAGGACTATGGATTTCAACGTGGCCTGGGAAGACGGATCAACATCGGAGGTGCAGTTTGCTTATCTATACACTACGGTTATTTGATGACGTATGTACTGTTGCTTATGTATACTTTACTTATGATAGGTGCGCTGAAGACATTGGCCATGTAGTGACCACTGCTGAAGGTGAGGACGGTAACGAGAGCCACGGTGATGAAGCAGAAGAATAGTCTATAGTGATTAGGCAAATGTATTAGGCAGAAGAATAGTCTATATCAGAAGAATAGTCTATAGTCAATGTATTAGGCAGGTAAGAACCCTATTGAAAATTTGGATTTTGAGAGATTGAGTAATACAATGCACAAATCTTTCATACTTATTACTTTGTATAGGTATAGTTAATCTCTGGTTTATTCAGGAACCAGACTAAGCCCAATCCTAAACATTTGTCGGCTTGTTATAATCTTGTTTCGGTTTGGTTTAGATACTTGAATGTTTCTTTATGATTCTGTAGTGATTGTATCATTATACAACTGTATGAGTCAACAATGAGATTGCGATTGAAGGAGCGATGTTTATGATGCTTAGGTAGTGTTAGCTGTTAGGTGAATTTTGAATCAGTTTTGGCTGTGTACATAACACTAATAATATATCTTATTTTGGAACCATCTATCAATGCAAATGGCTTCTAGACTTTGTTGGTTGTGACACGAGCTCGTGTGTTAGTAGTAGTACAAAGAGTTGATGGCTAAGGGAAGGATCAGGATGGTCTCTGCTCACGCAAGCCAGCAGATCTACACTAGGGCTACCCAGAGGATGGTCTCTGTTCAATTGTGTTTGTTGATGTTACTGCTTAATACAATGAGAATATGGGGCATTACAATCTTTTTTTCAAGCAAGATTCAAGAATTTTACTTTTACATATTGAAGTAAAGATACCAATTGTTCTTGCAGACACTTTCAAGTTTATTTGTAGTAGATTCTAGTTTTGTACTGTGTTTATAACACCAGCAATATATAATGTATTTACCTTAGATCATGAGCATTCCAAACGAAGAGGGAGTTGGCTTTTCTAAGACCACTCAGGTTTAAACCTTTTCAGAGCCTTCCCCATCAATGTCATTGCTGCAACACTTGGAAACTGCTTCTCTAGCACGGTGCCCTTTCGATTAACTCCTTGCACATGAGTCTCTGCAGCTTTTTTCCCAGACCATCTATGAATCCATGGGTGAAGCATAAAGTTTTCTTTTTCTTCTTCTCTTCCTCCCATGTTCAGATTCTTGATATGTGACCATAAGGGTTTGTCGATCTCGCATTTCAAGATTATGTGGAAGAAGTAGCTCACCTTCTCCCCTGATGGTCCTTTGACAACAATCATGCGCTTGGTCTCATTTCCGGTATAATCATCCGAGGAGCTTGCCTTGAGACGTTTGACATTTGATCTACTGTTGGTGGTTTCAGGGTCCAAACCTTTACGCTTACCCTCATTGAACATGTTGGTGTTGTCGCTGAGAAAGTCTTTCATATCCATACTCTTAGTAGCTGAGCTGCTTGTTTCTCCTTCTTCTCCATCTATGGAGTTTCCTCTGTCCCCAACAATAAGCGGTCTTTTGTTCAGGTCAGGATTAGGAGATAGATCAAGACACCCACTCAAGATTTTTCCTTTTAGTTTCATAGAACTTGTGGACCCTTTCGATAGTTGATGACCATCTTCTTGCAAGTTAATCTTCGTAGAGCACTTGGCATTTGGGTTACTCTGGTGAGCCTGTAACTCGGAACCACTCCCTCTCTGAGTCCAACAACTTAACCAGGCTCCTTCATAACCATGAATACCACTTTTTCTCATTTCATGTTCTGACATTTTGTACCTAAAAATGAGAAGGAAAAAAAAAATGGCATTATACTTCACTAGAGGACATAATCACACAAATTCAGTGCGTCGAAGAACTAAGAAATGCTTGAAACTGAAGAGGACATATACAGAAAGATATGTTACATTGATCGATCAGTGGCCAATACGTGGAGGATGGAAACGAAAACTGAAGATAAAGTTTGATACTATTGTCTTCAAGAAAAAGAATTTGTGTTGAGGGAAATGGAAAGAGAGCTCTTAAACAAGCTTGTCTTGTCAAAATGAAACAGAACTCGGATCACTCAATCCTCTTAACCTCGTGTCTTTTGGAAACACACTCTGAGTCGCATTTTATCAAATAAAACTTTATTAACGTTTTTGACGTGTTCCGTTGTGTGCCATACTTGCTTCCTTTTGAGATGTTTCTATCGTAACTAAAATATGGTTCATCCCTAATATACTAAAGCACAAAACGCTAATCCTTTTAAAACGCTAATTAAAACCTAACAAAACCAAAAAATAAAAAATTAAGCTCTTAACAAAATCCGTAATTATCGTCTATTAACTGACCACTTTTTCACGATCTTAAACAAATTATTAACTGTAAATCATGCTCATCTCCTATATTATTTCATCTTCTTCGATCCATTTTCTGTTTCAGTTTAGTATCTTTTTCCTTCTCTATCTGACTATCTCTTCTTGGTTATCGATTCAAATTAATATCTCTTCAAAATTCTCGATCTGTTTTCAATTATCTACAGATTCATCACGCTATCGGATTATTCTCATCTGCCTCATATCAATTTTTCGAAACAAGGATGGCAAATCTGAGGTTTGATGTCTCGAATTTGGGATTTTCATCCACAAGATTCTCGGCATTCTTCTGGTATTTTCAAGTAAGTAATCTAATTAAGCATTAATCTTTCATCCTTGGTTTGTTCAGATTTAAAATTATTTTAGTTTGCTGTAGACGAATCGCCATTACCGGATCTTCTTATGACGAGCTTCTTTCTCGAACCAAAGCATGAAGCAGATATGAGAAATCCAAAAAAACAGCAAGCGTAAGTTTATCATATCTAATGCCAAATTCTTTCCTCTCTTTATCTTTCCACGTTGACCTAATTTTCGTCACACGCAATTGATTTTGAGATAGAGATTCTGATTCTCATCTGAAAGAGAGAGAGAGAGAGAGAGAGAGAGATAGAGATAAAGAGAAAATGGGGAATTCGTTTGGATTTCGTGGAGGCGAAAATGCCACTCGATTGCAATCCTTTCCTTTCCTCGCCAAGTACTCTACGTTCGGTGGTGTCAGTTCTTCGTTATATTTCGCCGCCGCTAAAAGCCATAACGAGGTTTCATTTCTATTCATAATTCCTGTTTCCTTTTTTCTCATTTTAATACTGGAGCATACCAGCTTAATTCTACAAAAAAGAATGGATTATAAGAGTTTTGTTGTCTCGAATTGGGGATTAAACCTGAAATTATTCTAGGCATGGATGTCATCTTTGTGGGTGAAAAGGTGGTACACACTTGCATATAAAGGCTTGATTTATTAGTCTTTGTTTTTTTTTTTATAATAAATATAAGTTTCAAATATCTTATGTAACTGAAAGATAGGATTCAAGCTTAAGTGAAACATAAATTGATTCAAAAAGGAATTAAGAGAAGGAGAATGTCGTGGTATCATGAGTTTTGAAGTACATATAACAATGATGATTACAGGGAATTAACACTTTTCTGAAGCTATCCCCGTTTCAATATCTGCCCTTTTACAGAGATTTTAAGTCGGTCTAATGTTGATGATGCCAGGGCTAAGAAGGTACGAAAAAAATTGGACGGTTTCTGGAGATCCGACAAGTGAAAGAATACTTCATGGTAATATTTGGCGAATGAAGAAATAGGAAGAGGAATAGAGAATGCAAATACCAACGCAAACGCACACGTGGTAGTATAACAAGAATTGCTTTTGATAAAGGTAAAAAAGTTCCATTAGTGAAGAATTTTGCTACTGTAATAAATTTTACAAAATAGATAGATAGCAATATGCTTAACTTTTTCATCTCCATGTGTTCTTCAGATTATATGTGCGGCTATGCATATATCTTATATATACGATTATTTAACGAAGCTTTTGCATCAACATACCATTTCGATAAAAGTATATAATATATGTTTGGTGGTTTAGTCATGTGTGATGTATATATAGCTTATCATTTATGTCATTTAGATTAAAAAGGTATGACATACATTTAGTAAATACCGTATAATAGATGCTTCACAGTCCGAAATGCCAATAGTTTGAAGCACATCTACAGCTTTTCAGGTTCTTAACTGTATTATTGAGTTTTCCAGTTGTGCTTAGGTTCATGGTTACATGATATCCATTTATCTTTTTGGTTGTTGCAGATTGAGAATACTTCTTCTGAAGCAAATAACAGTGAATTGAAATTTATTTCTCCTGTTACTTCAGCAATAAAAAGACAACATGAGGAGAAGATTCACGAAGAAGGAGTGGAAGACGGGTAACGGCTCCAAAAAGTTTCAAGAGATTAAAAAGGAATGCCAATACGAAAGGAAAACCAAACACTTACAGAATGTACTCTCAATTTGTAACTATAATCAATTTTTACTTCTCTGTAACTATAAATCTGTAACTATAATCAATTTTTACTTCTCTTTACTTTGTTAGCCATAAACAACAAATCCTTTTTTATCTCCCTCTCTGCATATCACAAACAAGAAAAGAAAGAGAATTATTGCATCTCCAACAAGATATCACGATCAATGTAACAGCCTACAAATCGTCACACGATAAGCATTCCAAGCCGCCACTAACAAGTTATGTGCACCTCTGAAATCCTCTGTTGCTCCTGCATTGGTTTTAGCCTCTCCACCATGTGATAAGTAAGGAGGTAGCAGCCTGCAATTCATTACTCGCACAGCCTATGAATCCACAGTCAAGAAAGATCGCAATCACACTATAAATTATCATATACAAAAGATTGTTCCGACTTCAAACAAATATGAGCTTAAACCAGATTTGAACTTTGTTTGAAAACTGCGGTAGATATAGGTCGGCTTACATGCTGATGAAAAAAATATCGTGTATACATTAAGTGTATCGGCATAAGAAAAACATTATAAACCAGAATTGCATGTAGCTAATCATGTTTAGGAATGATGATGATTAATTAGATAAACAGAGAGTGAAAGGAGTTGAAAGTGAATAAAGTAGAGCTGAAGGAGAAGACAATTTAGGCGGCGATACTATGAAGTTTGTTTGATTGGATATTCGCAAGGATTTTATGAGTAGTTGGATTTGGGCCTTTTCTAGGCCTTTAATATATGTTAAAGGTGATATTAATAATTTAGTTTCTTAACGTTTTGTAACCGTATATTTTTCTTTTCTTCTCATATACTTTTAGTTTCCTCATTAATTCAATTTAATTGTTATAAACTTTATGAAAACATACTATATTCTACAATTAACATTGTTTTACATTACGACAATTATAATTTGACCAGGTCATACTAGTAATTAAATAAATCCTCTGTTTTCGTTTTCTTCTAATTTTGATATAGTGTAACAACTGCTCATTGGATGTTTTTCCTTCTTTCAATCATCATCAGAACTTGAGACACAAGACTATCTTAGACGCAAAAAGGTCCAAGCTCGGATCAATTAGGTAAAAGATATAGTGATACATGGGAGAAATAAGTTCCCGATCTAACTAAAACAGAGTGGTTTTGGAAGTGTAGAGAGAGAGAGATCTCTGAAATAAAAGGAGACAAAAGTGTGATCCCTTTTGCTATTTGGTAACAATACAATCCTAGACAAGAGTATCGAGAAACTCGCTCACGGTCATGTATTTGACATCAGGGTAAAGCTCAGTACCACTGACTCCACCACAAGCTTTAAGGTCGAAATATGTGTGATCTCCTTTGATAAAGACAGAGTATATGAAGACCATCTCCATGTTATCTGGATATGGAGTCTCTGCATCATACAAAAACAGAAGAGAACGCTGAAAAGTCAAGCTTTTGCAAGTCGAAAGCACAAATGTAGATGAGATGTTGTGTGTAATGAGGGAAGAAGACCTTTAATCTTCCTGAGAACTTGATCTTCTGTAACAAAAGTTTTCTCAAGCTTCTTCTCAATCTTCCCTTCCCAGAGCTCAACAAGATCATTCATGGAGCATACGTTTCCATGCGGTCTAAGGTACAATGTCTTATTGAGTGTTCGAGGATCATCTATCGTTTTGATTGTAAATGCTGCAGCATCAACTTCACTCACAAATACAGCTACCAAACAAAAAAAAACAAAACACCGAAAGATAGAAACCTAAAATTTCAGATGAAACAACAAAAATTGTATGGTAGCAGAAAAAAGGAGAAACCTTTGACGTTTCCATCTCCAAAGACTGTGACTTTGTCTCTGGGAGGAGACTGAGACCCCCCTGGTTGGGCAAGCGATGGAAGTAGAATTCTCATGAACAATCCGCAGCAAATGTATGTATGTGGAATCTTCTCTGACTCTATCAGACGCCTCATCTCTGATTTCTTTGCATAGAATCCATGATCAAGATCTGACACTTGTGTTTTTTCAGAATCTGCTCCGTATTCAGCTGGAACAAACCTCTGCGAAAGTAATTAACCATGTATCGAAGAAGAGAACTGAAATGAGGATTAAATGATTGAGATATGAGGAGACCTTGATGGAAGCAGCTTGTTTGATGACTTTGATGAGGAGTTTCTGATCAAGAACATGTTTTGATGGGATTGCAGAGATCACTACATCTACTTTACTCACTGCTTCTTCTAAGCTTCCTTCATCCTCCAATGAACCCTTGAGAACGAAAACCAAATCAAACGAATTAAGATAAACTTTCAGATTTGCACAATCAACATCAACAAAACCCAGAAATTCCCGAATCATAATCTCCAGAAGAAGAAATTCAACAGAAATTATTCAGAGAGAGAGAGATACTTTGAGGAGGGTAACGCCGGCGTCGGAGAGAGAATGCAGCTTAGAGGACTTATCAGGATCGGAGAAAGTGGAGTTTCTGACGAGGGCAAAAGTCGGGTGACCCGATTCGATGCTGAAACGGGTCAAATAATGCCCTAATCTCCCAGTTGCTCCGATAATTAAAACTCTGCTCTTCCTCTTCTTCTTCCCCTCCTCCATTTCCCCGTCCGTACAATTAATTAGTGGTTGAAGAAGAAGATTAGGGATTTTTTTGGTTTTACCAACAGTTAACACTCAATTGTCGAGCCATAATCTCATATGTCCCTCGATCTTTGAATCTAATCTCTTTTGCCCTTACTTAATCTCATATGTCTCTCATTTTTTTAAACTAAACCCTAACCCAAAGTCTCAACCCAAACCACTATGAGAGGGACATATGAGATTGACGAAAAAGCTATAGGGGTATAAGAGATGATTTCTCCTCAATTGTCTTTATACTTTCGAAATTCAGACAGCAGTTTTTAAGCTTAAGGTAAGTGAAAAAACATAGGAAGCAATTAATTGGAAATTTTTTGTATCTTCTTCATTCTGCTTACTTTTCCTTATTCCTTTCATGTCCACTTGCTTTATCATCTCTCAATTGTTTTATTCAAACTTAATTCATTGAAATCTTAAGAATTTTGTACTCTTAGTGCCATTACCTTGTAGATTTTATTATTTGGACCACGCACATCAAACAAATTTGGCGTTGTTGCTGAAAAATTAGCTACCTGGTTTCTGTAGATTGATCTAACCTTGGCTATCTTTTTCTTTGCTGTTACGTATTTACGTACTTTGTTTCTGTATTCTTCTTTTTTTTTTTCTTCTTGATTTTAGAGTGTGGCATTGTATATAATCATATGGTAGGATTGACCACAAGAAGACGAGAAACACATTAGAAGACTACTACGTCCACTGATAAAAAAATACATAACTGTTTTGCATCTATCTATTCACAATACTCTATATACTTTCTCTGATACTAAAATAAATAATGGGCGGGAGATCCTAAGTCAATTGTAGTGAAATTAACAGCTACAAGTTGCTCTCTCTTCCGACTGAAATAATATGAATTTGATCTTCCCACTTGAAATGCTGTCTTGTGTCCGGAGAACCTGCATAAATCAAAAATCTTATATCTGTAAATTTTGAATGAAGCCAAGTAGGGGAATTTGAACTTGTCCTAAACCACAAACCCAACAAAGTGTGCCAAACGAAGAGATTTTGCATATATACCTGAAACTGGTCAAGAATTAGGGAACACTGTCAAGTTGTGGATCGCTTTTAATCAAACTCCTAAACTGCTATAAAGATTTTGCACATCGAAGGAGCTTGACAATTCTGCACCATAATCAAAAAGAAAGATTATTAAACAAAAAGTTATATGACAGAATCATAATGAAAGAGACATTAAAAAATGGCCTACGTTGAGGCATGACAGTGGATCAGAACTGGTCACCACTTGCTGCTGCTGCATTGGATTGAAATGAATATAACCGGAATTAGCCATCTCATGAGGATAACCAGAATTAACCATCTCATGTGATGGCGTCACATTGTTTGGAGCTGGGACAACCTGGTTTCCATTTACATGACACATTTTAGTTAATCAAGTTACCCTTTAAACTTAAGTTTTCTTTTTCTAATATATACGCAAACAAATCAATGACTAACCACCTCTTTCGCAAAAATGTCATCGATATCGAAATCCAGCCTTGGACTCACAGCTGCTAGTTTCATCGATAAGAACGGTTTCAAAACAATATCAGAGTAGCAGATTAAGAAGGTTTTACAAAATTATAGTCTTAAAAGACATATTTTTTCTACAGACCTCGACTTGTCTCTGAAGAGACTGAACATAGTTAATGATCTCATCAAGCATCCCTGCTTTGCCTGTGATCTTGTCGCATCCAGGAACTAAATCTTGAAGAAACTTCATCCTCTCACTGATCTTTTCCCTTCTAGCCTTCACATTTTAATAATTAGTCTCCATGATTGAAAAACAAACATAACCTCTTACTTACTTAAAATTAATGAGTCTCTCTCACTCGTTCTGCTATGCTGTGACTATCAGTGGCTTGGCCTCGTCGTGCACGAACATGAATATAATCCGATTTCTGCAATTCCTTCGTCACTTTTGATGAACCATTCGAGCAGTTGTTTTGTTCTTTCTTGGATTTCTTATCCATCTTCATGATGCTTTTGGAGCTCTCATTGTGTTGCTCTGTTATTTTCGACTTCTCTTCTTCTTCTACTTCAACTTCTTCTCTGTTCACCATCTTCTTCTTCCCAGTCCCAGCAAGATCCTAGAAACACAAAAGTGAATCTCAAAGTAAGATTTTTTATTATTATCTGACCATTGTATAATCCAAAATTCAGTTTTTTTTAGCTCCAACCTTAGTCTCTGTGA
Source organism: Noccaea bulbosa (assembly GCA_900406535.1). Classification (NCBI taxonomy): domain Eukaryota; kingdom Viridiplantae; phylum Streptophyta; class Magnoliopsida; order Brassicales; family Brassicaceae; genus Noccaea; species Noccaea bulbosa. Next base: position 16,141 of record OVBJ01001258.1, read on the forward strand.
CGACACTATCGAACTTCCTTTTCTTGAAATTTCCAGACCCAAACGACGCAGAAGTAACATTTTCCGGCGAAATTGAGAGTCTCGAATCACACTCCATCGTCGCCTCCCCGTAAACCACAGGCAGATCCAAACCGACAGTCCCCAGAAAGTTGCCAATCTCGCCGCCGTGAATCATAGAAGAGTAGGAGAAGAAACCGGCGAGAGTGGAGTCGAGACCGGGATGGTGGTATTTGAGGTGAGCCCTTTGGCGCTCTAAGACAGACATGTCCGCACAATTGAGGAAAAGGTCAGATCCTGTAGCTCCATCCATCATCATCTCCTTCTTCTTTCTTTGGATTTGAGAGAACAAGTTGCAGAGAGAGTAGAGAGATGGAGAGACGGAGTAAATGTGAGTTGAGGCCTGAGGGTAGAAGAGGAATGGATATTTATAACAAAAAAACATCTGCTTTCTACTTGGTCCAAATTCACCGCATCAAATATGTGTAGGCCCATGTCCAAATCTGGAAGTTTTAGATGATTGTGTTTTTGGAATCGTTGTAGAAATGATAAATAATTCAAAATAGTGACAAGAAATACAAAAAAAAAAAAATTAATTAATTAATTAATTATTTTTTTATAAAAGTCTGTTTAGGGATATATCTACGACAACAGAGAAATCATATTTAAACACTTGATTTTTCTTAAACATTCAGTTACGAGTTGATGTCGGAAAAAAATATAAGTATATATATGAACTGTAAAGATGTTGTATATTGTTGGATAATTGTATTCGATTATTATTCACTTAGAAAGGATCGGATATGTTTGGGTGCCCAATCACTAGTGTGAAAAAAGACTCTTTACGAGCTGGAAGGTCTCAAAGTTTCTTTCACTATACGAGGACGTGAACATCACGTGGGAGTGAGTGATTGTGCCGTTTGTCACACAAGGAAGGTAAACTTACGTGACTGACGTTTGGTTTTAATGGGTTGACAGAAAATTGAGAGTTTTTTAAAAAAAAACTTCATGTCATTTTAATAACTCTGATCTTTGGCTACTGTTCACATGAAATTATGACACAAGAGGTTTTCTGAATCTTGTTGTATCAGATCGATCTTGCGTATGATCGCCATGCTCTATTGGCTTATTCTGTTGTGATTGGTTATAAGTACTGAGACGGCGCAAGAGAGACTGCCACGTGATCGCCATGCTCTTCGGCTTACAAGGCCCATCACATAAATTACTCACAAGTTAGTTTTAGATCACTTTCACCGAAAATCCGTGAGCAATTAAATATTTCCAAGAAAAGGACCTCTCAAATATACAAAGCATGCCATTGTTTTTTAGATTCTCAAATCCTACTTTTTTTTTTTTTTTTTAAGTTATTTGAAAAACCTTTGTTTGATTGATACAGGACATGGAATCTTTCGACTCTACTAAAAAAAATATATATATATATATATATATATATAAATATAAAATAAATAAAAATCCAATATTTGTTTGTTTTAAAGCTTTCCTAACCAGAAATATAGAGTTAGTAGATAAGGAAGAGGGAGAGGGTATAAAGTTGGTTTGAAAGAAAGAAGTAGTCGTTGCTTTTGATGTGATGAATTTGGACTAAGTCCATAGAAGACGAAAGCTACTTCACTATCATACACTATCAAAGTAATGCCACACACCTAATTTGTGGGTTCCCCATCCCCTTTTAATATTTTACTTACATATATGCTCATAAATAAATACGTGTATATGTTTCTACATGTATGTATACGTAGATGTCGGCAATTGTTTCTCGTGTGTTGAATTGGAGATAAATATTCGCTGTATTTATGATGAAAACTACATATATCTAGCCATATTATTTAATTAAACTGGAGAATTTATCTCTGCATGTATAAGTGTGTGTGTGTGTGAAAGTGTTGTGCATCATATTAATATCTAGTGGAGTATGATTGTATATGGGGATTGGGGAAGTTCCTAGTCCCTAGATATCATCATCAAGTGTAGAGAATTATACTGGTCGTGATGGGATCCTAATTCCTACATCTCTTCTTCCCATAACCGATGGTAATTTTCTTCGCAAGAATCGGTGGATTTGTTGAAAATTTTAAACATTTTTTATGCACATAGGTCATAAATAGATTTTCTTTTAGTTGGCTCCTCGGGGACTGCTCCAATTCTCTGACACTTATCATTAATTTCAGATTATTCAACTATCAGTCGAGTTCTATGGGCTTCCCTTCTTTCATGTCTCTACAATTCAAAATCATACAGAAAAACTAAAATATGCATTTTTATGTGTATAATGTAAAAACTGGATTGTAACTATTTCGCTTAAATTTACATTTTATCCGCACATGTTATCCGATATATGTATATGATGCAATGCAATGGTCTTATTTTGAACTAGTTTGTTTCCAAATGATTTTTACAAAAAATGTTTTAACGTTTTAGTTGTTTTTAAATTGTAAGCCGTTGATATATAATGATATTTTTAAATTGTAACCCGCGCACTAGGCAGCAAAATAGTGCAAGACAAACAAACAATCGAAAGCCTATCAAAATATGATATATTTTTTTTTTTTCAAATTATGATTTTTTTTTCAAAAAAATATCAGATACTCAAGTCAATTATTAAAACCATGCACTGATTAGTGTGGACACATATCGAAAACCAGAAAGAAATATTAATACTTTTTAAAGGTGATTGAGTTTTAAGCCGGTTAAAAAAAACAAATTGCGTTTGAAACAATCGAATACTAGAACACCAATGCACCACTAGATGACAAAAAAAAAAAAAGAACACCAATGCACTCTTTATTTATAACGAACAAGAGAAAACATCGTAGCCATCAAATTATTATCATCAACTAATAAAAGAAAAAGAGAGAGAAAGTAAAAAACATCATTTTCAGATACAACAAATTAGGACCGACCGTTTTGGACACGAGTATCTGACTTTGCTGAATCAGAATCAATTTTAGCCGGGTATTTGTCAATGCAATGATCCCAAGGACTATTTGTGGAAGCCTTGACATTGCGTAGAGCCACCCAAACAGCACTATTACACTTAAACCCTGACCCTAAAGCAATCTGCCAAACTTTATTTCCTTTCTTCATCCTTCCTTTTGCCTCAATGTATGCCAATTCATACCAAATCGAGCTTGAAGAAGTATTCCCAAATCTATGTAACGTTGATCTAGATGCCTCCACGTCGATAGGCAACAACCCTAAGTTCTTCTCCAGCACATCGATCACTGCTCTGCCTCCGGCGTGAATACAGAAATGGTCAATAGCAAGCTTGAAATCCGGGACGTAGTAGTTCTTGATTTGGTCTTTGAATAGTTTCTTGGCGATGAAGGTAACGAAAAAAAGAAACTTCTCGCTGAAAGGAAGAATCAACGGACCCAATGTTGTTATGTTTTTCTGTACCGTTTTCCCGGCAACAGCGGTTATGTCCTTTGACAAACAAACTCCGGTTTTACCGCTATCATCGTCTTCTTGCTGTACACATCGAAAAGACTTGTCGTCAGCTCCGGTATGCGTTCGAACCGTGTGAGCAAGCTTGTACTTGGACCGTCTCCGATCTCCCGGTTTGTTGGAAAGCAAAATCGCTGCCCCACCGACACGGAACAAGCAGTTTGAAACCATCATGGATTTGTTATCACCAGCATAAATATTTCGGGTGATGTTTTCAGTGCTCACCACAAGAGCGTAAGTGTTTTTATGAACATGCAACAAGTCCTTAGCAAGATCAATGGCTATAACACCAGCACTACAACCCATTCCACCAAGATTGAAGCTTCTGATGTTGCTTCGGAGCTTGAACGTGTTAACAACCATCGCCGATAGCGAAGGAGTCGGATTAAACATGCTTGAGTTCACCACAAGTATACCAATCTCTTTAGGGTTGACTTTGGTGTTCTCGAATAGTTTCTCGAGCGCACCTACGATCACTTGCTCTGTTTCTTCACGCGCCGCCGCAAACGTTTTCCGGGGAGGAACCTGAAAAAGTCCCTCGGGGCCGTGGGTTTCATCGCCTAGACCTGAACGCTCTTGAACCTTCCTCAAGAACTCAAGCCAAGACGAATCATTTTCGCATGCCTCCGCGGTTCGGAAAGGATCAGCTTTTCTTACTTCATAGAAGATATCCATGACCTTGGAGACACTTGCTCTAAGATGCGGTGGTGGAAGATAGCAGGAGTAGTCAACGAGGTAAACCTGTTTGGGCCGGGTTACGATGTAGAGAACCAAACCGAAAATGGTGAAGATGAAGAGTAGAGTTATGGTTAAAAGGTTGTGCTGGAGATGAGAATAGAATATGTGGAGATCGTCTGTGGTGCGCCGAGAGGCTTTCCCGGCGACGAGCACCGTTAAAGGGAAAAAGCAAAGGTTGAAGAAATTGGTGATGACGTAATGGTAAAGCAGCTTCACGTTAACGGACGTCATCGTTCAGTTTGTGTCGGAGAGCAATAGAGGAAGCGATGAGTTGTATTTGTATGGATCCTCTTTTGTGGTCCGTTACGTTTTTACATGCATGTGTATAGACATGTGTATACTCCTGCTCATGCATGGATACACATTGAAATAAATTAGTAGTCCAGTGAAAGGTGCTAAAACAGGAAAATTCTACAGTGAACTGAATAAATAAATAAATAATATATTACTGAATCATTTCGATAAAATTAATGCTTTTTCATTTGAAACAATAAACGTTGTATTTTTAACGCGATAAACATTGTAAATAATATATTGATTATTATTCCAAATAAAAAGTCTATAAGTAAATTGGATTTTAAAAATGGTGCTAAATATGATACATGTGAATTAAATTTAAGAGAATTTTTGTACTTAGGATTGATTGGCTGAATTGCAATATCCTCTGACTAATTATGGGATGAGTGATATTTCTCGGGATTGAGTTTTTACGCAAGTCTATACTCAAATCTCAGTAAATAAATGAGGCGAAGTTTAGTTAAGGCCAAATAGTCTGGAATAGATTATTCGCATACAGCTAAAATCAAATCTTAAACTCTAAATTTACATTCAGACCCTTATAAACTTGCTAATTGTGTCAGATAACCCGGATTAATCTAAGAATTTAAGTTATCTTGTTCTTATCTGTGTATGAATCTAATTTTGTTTGGTCCTTGGTAAATTTACGTGCTACCTTTTATATACAACATATACACATACATTTTACCCATTGGTAAAGATATAACCATGCCATTGTTATCAGCCAAGTCTACCGGTTATGATGAAATCAGAAATCAACCTTAACCGGATATCTACTGATACAATGTTCCCAAGGATTGTTAATCGATGGGTCGACATCACGAAGAGCCAACCAAACCGCGCTGTTACACTTAAACCCGCTTCCAAAAGCAATCTGCCAAACTCGGTTCCCTTTTCTCATCCTTCCTTTAGCTTCCGTGTAAGCCAATTCATACCATATAGAGCTCGACGAAGTGTTCCCAAATCTATGCAACGTCATTCTTGACGCCTCCACATGTTCCGGCAAAAGCTTCAAACTCTTCTCCAGCTCATCGATCACTGCTCTACCTCCCGCGTGGATACAGAAATGATCAAACGCAAGCTTAAAATCCGGTATGTAAGCCTTCTTCTTCTTCTTCTTCTTCTTCTTCTTCTTGCCATTGAACAATCTCTTACCAACAAAAGCTGCAAAGAACAAGATCTGCTCGCTTATGGGAAGAACAAGAGGACCCAAAGTTGTGATATTGGTCTTGAGAGCCTCTCCAGCTATATCCATTAGATCTTTAGACAAAGAAACTCCGGTTTTCAAGGCCTCGTCTTGTTCTTGGCACACGCAATTGAATGCTCTCTCATCAGATCCTTTGTGAGTCCTCACCGTGTGAGCAAGCTTATACTTTGATCTTTTCCGATCACGAGCCTTGTTGGAAAGAAGAATCGCGGTTCCACCAACCCTAAACAAGCAATTAGGGATCAACATTGATTTCTTGTTACCCAAGTACCAATTCTGAGTGATGTTCTCTGTGCTAACCACAAGTGCAAAACTGTTTCTATGAATCTGCAACATGTCGTTCGCTAGATCAACGGCGATTACGCCGGCGCTACATCCCATCCCACCGAGGTTAAAGCTCTTCACGCTCTCTATGAGCTTATACTTGTTCACAATCATGGAGGATAAAGAAGGCGTCGGGTTAAACAAACTGCAATTCACTACCAGGACACCGATCTCCCTAGGGTTGATTTTGGTGTTCTCGAAGAGATTGTCGATGGCGCCGAAGATCACCTGCTCCGCTTCCTCACGCGCCGCCGCCATGGTGGGACGCGGCGGGATGGATTGGACAGACTCCGGGAGGTAAGTTTCTTCGCCGAGACCGGATCGCTCGAGGATCTTCCGCTGGAAATCGAGAGACGACTCGCTGAAATTTTCGATCAGTTTTGAATGGTTCATGAATTTCTGGTAGCCGACTTGGAGATTCGACGGCGGGAGGTAGCAGGAGTAGTCGAGGAGGTAAACAGATCTAGGTCGAGACATGAAGAACACAGTTGATCCGATGATGGCGATGAGGAAGAGGAATCCGACGAGATGGAGCTGGTTTAGACTTAACCGGGAGACATTCGTGACGAAAACCGAAATTAAAGGAACCGATAAGAGCTTGAACAGGTGAGTAATCAGGTAGTGATAACTCAGCTTGAGGTACTTCCGGGTCCGGATTGATCCACCATTAACGGGTTCGTCGTCTTCCATGGGAGATTAATACAAACAAAAGGTGGAGAAGAAATATATAAAAACCGAAATTTGTTGGTTATTTTGTGAGAAATGAAGCTGGGTGTGTGTGGGGATATATACAGAGTGTGAGAGATGAAGAGAAGAAAGCGTGAGGGTTTGTGTCGTATTCAAAATTTCTCCTGGTTGGGTGGAGTTTGATATATCTAAAAAACAGAGAGAAGTCGCCATTGATGCATACGTGGAAGAAACTTGGCATCATGTGCATTGGCCAACTAATGGAAAACGAAGACAGACATATGGAGGAGAAAAAGATGAGATGAAGAGCTTTTTTTTTGTGTTGTTTTGTTTTCCAGATGAATATGGAAACAGAGAGATACGTTAGATTTGAAATTTTGAAATGATCTCAAGTTTTCAACATGTATCCTGCGGATATTTTAGGGGAAAAAAAAACGGAAATCTTCACGAGAATGGACGTGAAAATAGGCTTTGGCTAGGCCCAATTGGTTTTTCAAATCTATATCCTCCCTCCTTATATTAGGCCTAGCCTATAAAATTCATGTCTCTCTCTACCTCTATCTTTATCTTTCTGTAGCTGCCAAAAGATTCAATCTTTTCTATTTGACTCTTGAATCTTTTGATGAATTAATTGTCCTTTCTTGTAAGGCCGCAGCATTTTTTTTTTTTTAATTCAGTCATGTGTTGTGTTTTTTCTCAGATTTTATGTCCACTAGCTAGCTTCATTGTTTTCCTCTTACAGTTACTATTCACTCTTGATTAAAAACTGAAATCCTAAACTAAACATTACATCCCAAATTGAAACCGTTGTAAATCCAGATATTACTTTGAGAAACTCACGAAAGCTATAGTCACACATGTCCATGGGACTGCTTAAAAGGAACCAAAAAAACAGCTGCTTATAAGCTATTTTGTTCCCAGGACCTATCCGTTGCTCACCCTCGATCCAGTAAGATGGGATTCCACGGGACCTCTGACATTTCCTGAAGGTGGGAAGTGTTTCTTGACACTTTGAGATAAATAAGATATTCCGATCTTACATTTTTTTTTTTGTTTTTTAAAACAAGTTCCGCCAGTCCAACTACCTTCAACAGCCATACTTTATGTATACAAAATTTATCAATTCCCAACAAGCATACTATACATTGCATCCTTGGGGTAATATTATGTTTTTGATGAAATGATTTGGGCTTTTCTTGAGATTTTACGGTTTTAGTGAGTTTATTCCATTGCGTATAATCGGCCCATTACAATGTAATCTAAGTATCTAACCTTTGACTATTTTTCTCCCTAAAGAAATGAGCTCTCTGTTTTCGAGATACTTAAAAAATTAATTAATTACTCTACTCTTACGTTTTTTTTAAGATCCCAACGAAAAACTAGTATTGTCAGGTCGGAGCACCAACATTTCATGCTAAAGTATTGATTAATCGATTTTGATTAGCAGCGGCGTACGATTAACGATTTAATGGACTCCAGCTATTACAGATTATACATACAATTTAAGCATAAATCCAAATTATCTAGTGTAGTTAATGTTTTTATGCGTAAGTTGTAACACTCGCGTACAATCTACTCCTTACTTGGAGATAAAACTGGCTAAGCGTACTCGGTGGCATTATCGTAATAAAACGCAAATCACGTGCCTTAAATATAAAACGCTCAATTTCTACCCGTTGCGTTGGTGAGTCTTGTCTCTGTCACTTCGCAACATTTTTGTTGAAAGCTATCTGCTTCTTCTGTTTATTTTTCTTTTTTCTCCCAAGTCCCAACGTTTCTTCTCTTTCTTCCAACAATTTCAATTTTTTTCTTTTTCTTACAGAGACCAAAACTAACAATCTCATTGTTGCGATGTCTGAATCTGGCAACTCGAGTTTCCACAAGCTTTCAACGAAATCCGCCGTTTTCGGGCTAAACCTCTACTTAGTCATCGCGATTATCTCTGTTTTCGTGGTTTTGATCTCACTCTTGATCTTCCTCTTCGTCTGCTTGAATCGCGTCTCACGCGCACGTCGAATGCGCGTGAAGCACAGCTCCGGGTCGATCCCGCTTGTCGCCAAGGAGATATCGGAGATCAAGACGGTCGGAAAATTTCTGAAGTCCGATGATTCCAAGAGTAAATTCGGAAACGAAGTTGTTGTGGTTACATCAGCAGCAACAAGCAAAGAAACGAGTGGTGGGTTCGATGATTTGTCGGTGGCTTCGAGCGGTGACGTTGGTTCCGAGGCAATGGGATGGGGACGATGGTACGGTTTGAAAGATCTGGAGATTGCTACACGTGGCTTCTCCGATGATAAAGTGATCGGAGAAGGAGGATACGGTATCGTTTACAGAGCTGATTTCCCCGACGGCTCTGTCGCCGCCGTCAAGAATCTCCTAAACAACAAGTGAGCTTTTCAAAGTCTACTAATTTAGATTAGATCTTTAATTATTCATCGTTTTAATAATTTTTCAGATTGAAGTTTTTTGGTTTATTTGAAAGTTTTGAAAATTTTCAGATCCTGTCTGAGCATATTAAATATTGTTCCTCGTCATTCTGACAATTCTCATTAACTCCATTTCACGGACTCCGTAATTCTTGGGTCAAGGCTCCTTCATTGGTACTTGATTTAATAATATGCTTTTAAAACTTGTCCCATTTCTCGCTGCTTACCCAAGGAAATGGCGATACATAATTGTATATATTTCTCCGACATGTGTTGTGTTTCTTTAAAACAAAAACATTTTCTACGCATTAGTTGTTTGTGATTTTGACTTGAATACATATATCAAATGAAACTCCTTCTACTTTGCTTACTGGTCTTGTATTACCATTAGACATCTCTGATCTCTGTACACATTTTTGCGACCGACTAACTATAAATTGCTGTTCTTTTAGTAGGTTTAATTAATGAAACTAAAAGAGTAAAACAAAAGGAAAAGTTAATACAGTGTGCTTTGTTCTTTATGCTCTGTTAATTCTATTTTTAATCTTTTTCATTCTTTTCAATATTTGTTCTCTATGCTCGCTTTAGTTTAGTCATTACATTTAGATGATGAGTGGAAAGTGATCTTTAATGTTTGTTTTCTGGGGTTGGTCACTTGATTGTTCCATCTTTGAATCTGGATTACTTAGCTAGAGCTCCATAGATTGGTATATGGTTAATAAAGAAATGGACAAATCTTCTATTTAGGTAGCAAAGGTTGTAGAAATATATTATATTGATTGTTAGGTTGGAGAGATTCATGCTGTTGGTTGCAGCACAACCACCGGAAGTTTGATGCCATTTGAAAAAGATATAATATTTGGATGAAACTTTTCTATCTTCATGTTCACTCTCAATGTATTGTTTTGTAAAACACTTCAAGATTTTAATATGTTCAGTGATGGTAAAACATAATTATCTTCAGGGGTCAGGCAGAGAAAGAGTTCAAAGTTGAGGTAGAAGCAATTGGGAAAGTAAGACATAAGAACTTGGTTGGTCTGATGGGATATTGTGCTGACAGTGCTCAAAGGTGCCAAAACAAAACCAAATTCAAATGAATTTAGTAAACTCGAATTTGTATTTTTATTCTCTTACAGAATTTAGTTGTTCTTGAACAGGATGCTTGTGTATGAATACATTGATAATGGAAACTTGGAGCAGTGGTTGCACGGTGACGTAGGTCCGGTGAGTCCTCTTACGTGGGATCTACGCATGAAGATCGCCATTGGAACGGCAAAAGGGTAATGATTACTTTTGTTATCTTCTTCTTTTCGATTCTCATTCTAGCTGCGATCGTCTTCTTAATTAAACATTGGCTTTTGATGAACAGATTAGCCTATTTACACGAAGGTCTTGAACCAAAGGTTGTGCACCGTGATGTGAAGTCTAGTAACATCTTGCTGGACAGGAAATGGAACGCGAAAGTGTCTGATTTTGGTTTAGCCAAGCTATTAGGATCTGAAACTAGCTATGTGACAACTCGTGTGATGGGAACTTTTGGGTATATATATATATATATATATACACACTCTCTCTTCTTTCAATTATATCACACTCAGATTGTAACTTACTATACATTTTGGTTTTCTTACATATTTTTCAAAACTTCTGTAGATATGTTTCGCCGGAATATGCAAGTACCGGTATGCTCAATGAGTGTAGTGATGTCTATAGTTTCGGTGTTCTGCTCATGGAGATTTTAACAGGCAGAAGCCCAGTCGATTATTCAAGACCGCCTGGCGAGGTAAGCGAGGACTTTATATATCAAGAAATCTTTTATTCCGCAAGAACATATATGTTATAAGTTTTGTTTGTGAAACGTTTTTTCAGATGAACTTAGTGGATTGGTTCAAAGGAATGGTTGCAAGTAGACGTGGAGAAGAAGTTATAGACCCTAAAATCAAGAACCCACCACCTCCTCCAAGAGCTTTGAAAAGAGCTTTGCTTGTTTGTTTGCGTTGTATTGACCTTGATGCTAGTAAACGGCCGAAGATGGGACAAATCATCCACATGCTTGAGGCTGACGATTTCTCGTTCCGTCCTGTAAGCGTTCCTTATGCAATCAATTGCCCTTTTTAACAATGTTGATTAAGAGCTAACTTGTGTGTGTTTTATATACTCTTATTCAACACAGGAACACAGATCAGTCCAGACAAATAAGAATGTCCATCACGGTGTTTCGGGGAGACCACTTGAGAGTTGAAAGCTATTTGCTACACAACCAGACTGATAGATGTTGCCACGTTTGTTCTAGATTGAGTATTACATTACATAGATTAATAGATATGATGAGTTTGAAAGCAAAAGAGAGAGTTGAAAAACAGAAATTAGATATATGAGGATGGAATTTAAATTTTAAGTCTTGTAATTTGTAAATATCATATATATATATATATGTATAATAAAAATACAAGTGTGAACCCATATAAAGTTCCATTTCTTACATTTCTTCTTCTCTTTACCAACGTATTTGGTCCCTTCAGATTTGCTTCTTCTTCTTCTTCTTCTTCCATAATCTCTTTTAACTTGAGTAGCGAAAAATCGTTTCACCGGAGACCACAACAAAAGAAGATAAGAAAACGATAAAAGAGATTAAAAGATGGGCAAGTGTGAAAATGGCTTGAAGCTTTGTGGAGTCTCCTTTGACAGAGAAAAAGAAGAGCATGGAGACGAGATACAGGTCGACGCAGAAGGAAACTCGTGGGACTATATGTTTATGGGAATGTAAAAATATCAAAAACGAAACGGGCTCTTAGTTAACATCCGAGAGAGCTGCTGCTGGAGAACACTAGTTAGTTGATAGTTGCACGAATATTAGATTAGAATTTCAGGAACAGCTTGGTTCGTTTTCAAGGATAAGCAACGACTGTTTTGCAGAAATTTTAGTTATCCAAAAAACTGTAGTTCCAAAAATTCCCTAAACCTTAAACCCCCCTTACCCTTACCCTTACCCTATTAACTAAGCTAGAGTCTTGAGCAATCTGCATTCCTTCATCGAAACAATCTGTCGTGGCTCCCTCTATAAGTGTCTGTAGAAGCAACAAAAGATCAAATAAATATATACAGGTCATCCAAACATATGCTCTTCGAAGAAATGTTGAAACGCCAAAGATGAGGTCAGATAATAGTTACCGTGAAGAGTTCCATTTGCATGGCAGGGGTTTTGTCTGAGATCATGTAATCTTCAAACCATTTGAGACCAGTTTTGAAGTCTTTCGAGTGTAGATAGCACCTGTGTAGATATGAAAATGGATCCAGATATGATAATCATGTGATGTAATATACTAGTAACAAAGGTTAAATTGGTAACTAAGAGTGTCTTTTAACCTATGACAATGCCAAATGTTTTAGACATCTAAATGCAAATTTCACTGACAAGAAAAGTGACATTAATATTGTAAGACGAAGAAGAATCACAGTGCTCTATTGTACCTCATAATTTGTAGCCCGCAGTAAGTGTCAGTGTCCTTTCCGTCTTTCTAAGAGCTTCCGTTGCCTGCCAAGTGCCAATGAGAATTAAGATCAACTCCAAAAACTGGCTTTTGTTACTCCCAGGTTTGAACATTTCCTCAAAATTGAGGACATTTTGGAAAATAAACAAATCATCTTACCTTTACATCCTTTAGATCAGCGAGAGCACTGAATGCACGGTCAAATTCCTCTGCAGAAACCTGCTCCTATGGGAATATTCAGCGGTTCCTGCATAGCAGAACTGGGTTCAAACCAACACCAGCAGCAGTCATATCTCGGACTATCGCATACCTAACAAGTTGGTCAGATATGAAACCTATCACTTCATAAATTGTGCACTAACTTGGTTAAGACGGAGATTATTCAAAGAAATTTGTGACCTACACAAGATCTAACTGGCCAGAAACAGCACAGGCATTGAGAAGGCAGACAAAGGTCTGTCCATTTGGTTTTACGTCATATTGCTTCATCTCTTCAAAGACCTGAAACAAAATGTGAAAGCATCATTTAACCGAGCACCCTTCATCACTCCCACAACAACCGAATGGAATATATCAGCTGTAGGCTGCACACCATCTAGCTTCATACAATCATAAACATCCCTCAACAACATAAAACATCTCATATGAAGTACTCCTCTGTTTATTAAAATTAAACATCAAACTGTCAAAAGTGCAAACTTTTCAACACTAGCTATCCCAAGCCCAGCGTTAGCCTAATTCAGTTAAATATACCTTATTGTCAGGAAGCTTTACATTTTCAGAGGAAACAAAAAGAATGTTCTCAGCCTTGAGGTCAGTGTGAACTAACTGTAATTAACTCGTGCATATCTGTAGATAAGAAAAAAAGATGTTAAGAATAGAGGGGCATTAAGAAGGAGCAACAGCTGTTGTACCGAGACAGAGAGCAAACGGCTATGATGACATGCTAGATAAGATATAGTAGTATAAAATAACAGCCGAAAGGAACAATTCACAGACATGCTACAGATTCCAAAAGCTGGCATCCAAAATCCCGAACAAGGGCCAGGGGAAATGCGGAGTATTTATTTCTCTTTAGAAAGTCAAACAAACTTGGTCCAAGCTTCTCGAACACCTGGTCACACCATTAGCATTCATTCAAAGGAAGGTTCTGTTTAGTTCCAAACTTCATCGACAAAATCTACATGGATTAACTACACAAACACTATACATGTAGCTAAATTCGCACTATTTAGCAATCAAACAAAAGAAAAGTAGCCAGAAAGACTACGAGCCATTCACTTCTAACAAAAACAGATCACTGAACATAGAATCAATCAAATATTGGAGATGCATTTCAATGGCGAAGCTTAATTGGAATACTTACGATGCATATATGATTCCGGTAATCAAACCAGTCCTTCATCTGTACACACAAAACAGATATAAAGAAACTGAGCAATGCCACTCTTTGCCATGGGCTAAAAAATCTAGAAGATAAACAAATTACCGTGTGCGTCCTTTCTCACTCTTAACAAGTTTTTGAAGTACATCAATCTCAATCATTGCTGCACCTGTGTGGGTATAAGATTGGATGGCAGATATGATTATCATGTACTGGTAACCTATGATATCTAAATTCAAATTTCACAAAAGGAAACGAGAGTGAATTGCCACTTCCTGTGAAGGATTCAGATTAATACGGTGCTTCTTCCTGATCAGAACCCAAACCTGATCCTCCGAGAAAGAATCAGCAACCAGGCCTTCCCTCGCCAATACACCTTGGAACCGATATCTTCCCCATACCAAGTCCAAATAGCCCATTTGGTGCCGCAGTGGTATCCAGATAATAACCACTTTGAACCTGCCCGCATCTGCCCACTCAGTCCACAAGATCTTCACCCTAATCCACAACGAACCCACGCAAGACAGTAATCCTCCATCTCTAGCAGTCGCATAGAAGCCAACTCTGTAGCAACACCCTAAGCCCTAAGCCCTAAGTCCTAACCCCTACCCTACCCTACCCTACCCTACCCCTAACCCCTAACCCCTAACCGTTTTTTATGCTTCCTCCTCGACCCGGCCGATGCCCAAATTCTCCACCCCATGAAAGAGCAAGCCTTTGAAGATTCCCAACATGCAAGTCACGATGAACAGAGGAAGTATCAGATGAAGTATCAGATGAAATTGACCGTGGCATTTATTGAAGACTACCCCAAAAAGAAGCCGCCAAAAATCCCATAGCCAAATCACACTCTTCGCTGACACCAGACACAACCAGAAGCATCACGAGAAAGAGATAGA